>ML099017.1:115344-151921 GCA_003697995.1 Taxidea taxus jeffersonii
CAATGCACAGAAATCAGTTGCATTTCTTTACACCAACAACAAGACAGAAGAAAGAGAAATTAAGGAGTCAATCCCATTTACAATTACACCCAAAACCATAAGATACCTAGGAATAAACCTCACCAAAGAGGCAAAGAATCTATACTCAGAGAACTATAAAGTACTCATGAAAGAAATTGAGAAAGACACAAAGAAATGGAAAAATGTTCCATGCTCATGGATTGGAAGAATAAATATTGTGAAAATGTCTATGCTACCTAAAGCTATCTACACATTTAATGCAATGCCTATCAAAATCCCATCCAATTTTTTCAAAGAAATGGAACAAATAATCCTAAAATTTATATGGAACCAGAAACGACCTCGAATAACCAAAGGAATATTGACAAAGAAAGTTGGTGGCATCACAATTCCAGACTTCAAGCTCTATTACAAAGCTGTCATCATCAAGACAGTATGGTACTGCCACAAAAACAGACACATAGATCAATGGAACAGAATAGAGAGCCCAGAAATAGACCCTCAACTCTATGGTCAACCAATCTTTGACAAAGCAGGAAAGAATATCCAATGGAAAAAAAGACAGCCTCTTCAACAAATGGTATTGGGAAAATTGGACAGCCTCATGCAGAAAAATGAAATTGGACCATTTCCTTACACCACACACAAAAATAGACTCAAAATGGATGAAGGACCTCAACGTGAGAAAGGAATCCATCAAAATCCTTGAGGAGAACACAGGCAGCAACCTCTTCGACCTCAGCCGCAGCAACTTCTTCCTAGGAACAACGCCAAAGGCAAGGGAACCAAGGGAAAAAATGAACTATTGGGACTTCATCAAGATCAAAAGCTTTTGCACAGCAGAGGAAACAGTCAACAAAACCAAAAGACAACTGACAGAATGGGAGAATGGGAGAAGATATTTGCAAACGACATATCAGATAAAGGGCTAGTATCCAAAATCTATAAAGAGCTTAGCAAACTCAACACCTAAAGAACAAATAATGTTCTTATCAATCAAGAAATGGGCAGAGGACATGAACAGACATTTCTGCAAAGAAGACATCCAGATGGCCAATAGACACATGAAAAAGTGCTCCACATCACTGGGCATCAGGGAAATACAAATCAAAACCACAATGAGATACCACCTCACACCAGTCACAATGGCTAAAATGAACAAGTCAGGAAATGACAGATGCTGGCGGGGTTGTGGAGAAAGGGGAACCCTCCTACAATGTTGGTGGGAATGCAAGCTGGTGCAACCACTCTGGAAAACAGCATGGAGGTTCCTCAAAAAATTGAAACTAGAGCTACCTTATGACCCAGCAATTGCACTACTGGGTATTTACCCTAAAGATGCAAATGTAGTGATCCGAAGGGGCACGTGCACCCGAATGTTTATAGCAGCAATGTCCACACAGCCAAGTTATAGAGAGAACCTAGATGTCCATCAACAGATGAATGGATAAAGAAGATGTGTATATATATATATATATATAATGGAATACTATGCAGCCATCAAAAGAACGAAATCTTGCCATTTGTGACAATGTGGATGGAACTAGAGGGTATTATGCTTAGCGAAATAAGTCAATCAGAGAAAGACAACTATCATATGATCTCCCTGATATGAGGAAGTGGAGATGCAACGTGGATGGGGGTTAAGGGGGTAGGAAAAGAATAAATGAAGCAAGATGGGATCGGGAGGGAGACAAACCAAAAGAGAGTTTTAATCATAAAACAAACTGAGGGGGGTGGGCGGGAGGGGTGTTGGGAGAGGGTGGTGGGGTTACATTATATGTTTAAATAAAATTTAAAAAAAAATCCAAAACTAGTCTACTAGACTTGGTAATTGAGAATGGATTCAAGGGAATGACAGAAACAGAAATATCATAATATAGATAATATAGTAGATAGGTTACACTGATGGTCCCTATCTTTCATGCCTCCTTTTATTCTTGCCCTCTAGTAAGACCCCCTTCCCAAACTGAAGTTGGCCTGACCATGTGACTTGCTTTGCCCATTGCAACATTGGAAAATATGAAGTAAGCAGAAGCTTTAAAAAGTGCTTTTTGTTTCAGCTCTCCCTCTTGAACCTTTCCCAACACCACAGGAACAGTGCCAGTTTAGCTGTCTAGAAGGATGTGAGACACTCCTTATGGAGTAAGTTGAGTTGCCCCAGCCAAGGCCATCCTTGACCAACTAGCTCTCAAGCAACCCAAAACCTGACCATCAACATTTGAGCAAGCTCCATCAAAATCAGCCAAATCTAACCACCCATAGCCTCATGAGGAATAATAAGTGCTTGCCACCTCAGACTACTAAATTTTGTGCTGGTTTATTAATAAAGGCTAATCAGTATAGAGTAAGGTACAAAAAAAGCAAGCTATTGTAGGTTGTTATAACAACCTTATCTCAGAAACTCAACCAGCCTAATTATCTTGCTTTTATTTCTGAGTCTCTTTAATTTCCTTTAATTTTAACTTGACTGATTCTTTGGTCAATGTCAGACTTCCCCATTGCCTATAAGCTCCTGGGACATATCCTTTTTCTGTTTTCCTCCTCACCATTTTATTTCCCATGTCTAGCAAAGTGCCTAATGCTTAGTAGATATTCAACAAATAGTTTTTGAATATGTAAATTAATGAATTATTGGAAGGATATGTAAAAAAATTAATAAGAAAGTAAACAGGTAAACAAGGAAGAAACTGAACCAAAAGGAGTCAGCAGATTTAATGAGTTTCAAAAGCAGTTCCAAGAGCTTCATAAGAGATCTGAAGGATAGTAGGTGTTACAGACTAACTTTCATCACACACCCCAACCACCACCAATTCAGATTGGTTAGGTTGAAGCCTAACCCTCAATATCCTTTGCAAAAAAGGCCGTCAAAGGATGAGGCTCTAATCCACCAGGACTGGTATCCTTATAAGAAGAGGAAAAGACACCAGGGGTGCCTGAGCAGAGAGGAAAGGTCATGTGAGGACACTCAAGAAGGTGGTAATCTACAAGCCAGGAAAATAGGCCTCACTAGATATCCACCCAGTAGGTACTTTGATCTTGGACTTCCAACCTCCAGAACTGTGAAAAAACAAATTTCTGTTGTTCAAGCCACCCAGTTGATAGTATTCTGTTACGGTAGCCCTAGCAGGCTAATGGAGTAGGCTATAGATTTTAGATACAGGAAGAAGGAGTAGAGGAGGGGAAAAAAACCTAAAACTTAAATGGCCAGAGAAACAAATTAACACAATTCTATTTTAATTAAATAACCATGTCAAGGATAGGGGAGGATAAATATTACACAGAAGCAGAAAACAAATGAACCAATCCAAGGAAATGTTGAGCACAGCCTTTTGACTTTATACCCATAATCTAGGGAACAAAAGAACTGCAAACAAATCTTGAACTCTTTCTAGTAAATTTGTTTCTCATTGTGATATTACTGCAACAATTTGAAACTATTTTGTGGATATTGTAAGATTGAGAAGATAAATAATGTGATGATGCCCCTGGGAGCCACATTCCTACTATGGAAAAGAAAGAGATAAAATTATGGAATGAAGTAGCCAAAGAAAGCCCTGGTAGTAGCCCAGTTGGTTAAGCAGCTGCCAGTTGGTTAAGCAGCTGCCTTTGGCTCAAGTCATGATCCTGAGATGGAGTCCCACATCGGGCTCTCTGCTCAGCAGGAGTCTGCTTCCCCACCACCCCCAGCTCACTTGTGCTCACTCTCTCTCACACACACACACAAAAAAATAAATGGATAAATAATCTTAAAAAAAAAAAAGATTTACCCAGACAAGAATTACGTATGGATATGAAATCTAGGAAGAAAAGTTTGATAAGAAGCAGAATATGTGCATAGCCCCAAAGTATTTCCCCACAGATTATTTAGTGTTTGGAAGAGGGAAATAGTAACTGTACAGTGGAGAAACCACTAAACACTTTGATTAGGTGATCAAATTAATATCACCAATAAGGGGAAGGCAGACATTGTATGCCACCGGTTGTCCTACCCTAAGAAGGACACATTGTTGATGTCATATGCATCTAGGGACATGTGATCTGAGTCCAGTCATCAGAAAACACCAGACAAACCCAAAGTAATGAATATTCTATAAAGTAGCAGTCTTGTATTTTTTGAAAATATAAGTAACATCAAAGTGAAGAAAAACTGAGGAAATCTTTCATATTTGGATACTAAAGAAATACAACAACAAATTGCAATACATGGGGCGCCTGGGTGGCTCAGTTGGTTAAGCGACTGCCTTCAGCTCAGGTCATGATCCTAGAGTTCCGGGATCGAGTCCCGCATCGGGCTCCCTGCTCAGCAGGGAGTCTGCTTCTCCCTCTGACCCTCTCCCCTCTCATGCTCTCTCTCTCACTCTCTCTCTCAAGTAAATAAATAAAATCTTTTTTAAGATTTTATTTATTCATTTGACAGACAGAGACCACAAGTAGGCAGAGAAGCAGGCAGACAGAGAGGAGGAAGCAGGCTCCCTGCTGAGCAGAGAGTTTGATGTGGGGCTCGATCCCAGGACCCCGGGACCACCACCCGAGCCGAAGGCAGAGGCCTTAACCCACTGAGCCACCCAGATGCCCCAATAAAATCTTTTTTTTTTAAAGTTATTCAAATTGCAATATGTGATCCTGAACTGAATACCATATTCAAAGGTAAAAAGTGCTATAAGAGACATTATAAGGGCAATTGACAAATTGGATTTTGAACTGTAGACTGGACAAAAATATTGTTTCATTGTTAAATTTCCTGAATTTGACAACTGTATTGTGGCAATGTAAGAGAATATTATTTTTCTTAGGAAATACACAATAAAGTACTAAGAGGTCAAAGGGAATGATTTTATAATCTACTTTCAAATGATTTATAAAAATAAATTAAAATGATGGATATTTGGGAAGAATGAGAGAAAATATGATAAAGCAACCATGCAAAGTATCCAAAATTGTTAAATCTGGATAAAGGGTATATGGGAGCCCTCTATTATTATTTCAACTTTTTCATGTTTGAAATAATTTCAAATTAAAACTTAAAATCAAACAAAGGTACCACACTGGTAGGCGATATTGATAATAGGAAGGCTATGCCTCTGTGAGGGCAGGGGGCACATGGGAAATATTTGTAGTTTCTCCCCAGTTATGCTGTGAAACTAAAACTGCTCTAAAAAAAACTCAGTCTTCATTTTAAAAACATCAGTGAACAACACAAAAGACAGAAAGGTACAAGAATTCTGGGTGATATAAAGTCCACACCTTAATTTTAAGGTAGATTGCTCAACAGCCTAAGTGACAGATATTATTGTCCTTGTTTTACTGAGAGGAAATTGGGATTCAGAGGTCTCAAGATCTGACGCTACCTAGAAAAGAGAAGATAAGGTGCAGGTAAGGAGAAAATGAGCCAAGTTTTCCCTTGGCTCCACTTGCCATCTTAATTCAGTCCCTGGATAGATGAGCTCACTGCAGGAAAAGAAGCTCCCTCCCGCCATTTCACCACCTCCTCCCACATCTAAATGATGCTCTGCTTAGATCATTAATCATCTCATTAAGGTTCCTGTATGCACAATTCTGTAATATTGGCCACATACATTGTCCTTATATTTTCTTGACATATCTGATGAGAAAGAACCCATTGTAAGATGTCTACTCCTAGCACAATTGTCCCCAACAATAAGGGAAATAATACCTTTTCATCAATGTCTGGTTTCAGCTTTAATAAGTGTGACTTCGGGTTTTCTCAAGCTCCTTGCATACAATTTTATGAATTGGGTAATACCTATAACCCAATTTTCCTAACACGCAGGTAATACTAGATCTAGATTACTGGACTGAGTTGAAAAACTATGTAGACCTAAGTCTTGTGCAACATAAAAAAACTTCTTGCAGGGCACCTGGGTGGCTCAGTCAGTTGAGCATCTGCCTTTGGCTTGGGTCATGATCTCAGAGTTCTGGGATGGAGTCCCACATCGGGGTCCCTGCTCAGTGGGGGAAATCTGCTTCTCCCTCTGCCCCACCGCGCTACCCCCACTCATGCTCACTCTCGCTCTCTCAAATAAATAAATAAAATCTTTTTTTAAAAAAACTATTTTTGCAGTTTGTATCCCCTAATCACTCACACTTCTTTCTTGTACTAGCTTTCCCTTTTCCCAGTAATTTCTGGTGTTAACTTTAGTTTCTAAGTCTGCCACATTTCTTTTAACTACAAAATGACACTCAGACCAAGTTAGGGGCAGTACCACAAAGAGTTGTAAAGTAAACAAAGATTATCTTGACGGTCCTCTTCTCCCCCTCTCCACATCCCTGCAGTCTACACTGAGCCTAGAAACCTGCACTGGATGGCAGAAAATGGCATCAAATCCTTTCCCTCTCTGTAGCATTATAGATCCTCCCATCAAAAGAGAGATTCTATTTCCCTACCCTTTGAATCTGAGTTTGGCCATATGGTCTGCCAAATGGGACAGCAACAAACACAAGGTACAGCAGAGGCTTGAAAGTACTTGTATTTAATCCCTTGCTGCACCTGGAAACTGGAAACCACCATTTCACAGGCTTGTTGTAACCTGCTAGAGGATAAGAGACCCCAGGAGGAGAAACAAGATACCCTAGCCCACAGCCAGTCAACTACCAGACATGTAAGGGACGCTATCAACTCCAGCTAACCCTCAGCTGACCTAACAACTTATCTAGAAGCAACTAGAAACCACAGACTCATGAGTAAGCCCAGCTAAGAGCAGCAAGAAAACCACCAAGTTGATCCCTTACCTTAACCATCCGATAGCTTTGTGTTTAAGTTACTGAGCCTTGAGGTAGTTGTTTATGCAGCAAAAGATAATTAATACAGACTTAAATAGCTCAAAATCCTTGATTAAGCTGATAAACTAATATAAATTAATTCATTTATAAATAGGAAAAAATCCTAATTAATAATTATATTATTAGAGTATAATAAACAACATACATACACACCAAATACCCCAAAAAAGGCCCAAAAATAAGCCTTCCATTTCTTCCATCACTTTCTTGTGCAACATTCTGACTGATACCAGAAAGGAAAGGAATTCTCCTTCCAAAGCAGCAACTTGAGAATTCACGGACTTTCCTCTTTTTCCTCCTTCCAAGAAATAAAAGTTAATTCTTTTTACTTCCATTAGATATGTAAGAAAGTTATGAAATCATTGCTCTAACTCCTTATCTCCTTCCTTCTCATCAAATTTGAATGGTTTCCAAATGAGTTGATTAAACTTTCTCTACTAAAATCGACATATCTTGAATAATTTCCAACTTAGTCTCTGAACAGTTAAGTCCTTCCAATGCCCTTTTTCTGTCATAGTCAAACCCCCTACCTCCAATGTCAAGGTTTAACAAAGCTCTCAAATAACAAGCCAGGTATGATTAACATATTCCCAATATACTAGCAAGTCACAAAACATTCATTTAAACTTACAAAACTTCTGAGTAGTCTACCATTGTTCTTTCCTAACTACATTTTTATAATAAATAGCACATCTGCCTCTTCTTGAAACATATCCATTCATTCAGAAAACAGTCAGTACTTGTCTTACAGAGAACCTCCTTTCTCCTAGTCTCATGATTCCATCCTGCAACTATAATAATACTCCTGGCCTCCCTCCCCATCTCCTCACTTATTCATCCCAAGGGAAAGAAAGTAAGTATATGTTATTGTGGACTTTGAGAGAAAGAACTAAGCAAACTTGGCAGAGGCTTTCCTGAGCCTCACTTGTTCATATCTGCCAGTGTAGGGAGGGCATGTCCTAGTTGACTCTCTACTATGTTGTAAGTATGTCTTCTGTGCACTGGGAGCAGCTCTCTTGCCACGGCCTCTCATCCCCCGAAATTGTACACCTGGGCAAAGTTCTTCACCCTCTGCTTGGTCAGGAGCACCTCTCAATTGTTGAGCAGATCCCTGTCTGTAGTGATGCTAAAACCACCAGAGACATAGACAGATGAGAGCCTCAGCAACTTAGCAGCCCCATATCCCCTCACCTCACTTATTCCCAGTCACAGCTCCCAAACTAGCGCCATTTCAAGGGACATCGACACAACAGACAAGTTCATAGGGGCTGGGGCTGCCATGGTAGAGGAGGGTGGCTCTGGGGCTGGAATTGGGACTGTGTTTAGGAGTCTTAGCATCGGTTAGGCCAGGAATCCCTCTCTGAAGCAACAGCTCTTCTCCTACGCCATTCTGGGTTTTGCTCTCTTAGAGGTGTTGGGGCTCCTTTGCCTGATGGTGGCCTTTCTCCTCCTCTTCACCATGTGAAGATGCTGTCTCCACCTTCCATAGCTCTTTGTCCTGTGTCTCATCTGCCCTGTATGTTCCTTTTCATATACCTCACCAGGTATATGAAAGTGGGGAAAGTGGTTGGCTCAAGGACTGACGGAGGGAAGACAAATAAATACCGTATTAGTGAGGGGTGGGGTGGTTAAGCATAGTAGGCCAGGTTCTGCCCCTACAGAGAGAATACTATTATTTTGAAGGGTTAAATTCAATTAATGAGAGATTATCTAAAAACAAACAATGACAAAAAAAAAAACAAAATAAATATCTTCCTGTTTTGATCTCCAGACCACTTGCTGAAAGGACAAACAGGGACTAGAAACTAGGCCAGCTTCTCCCATATGAAGCCAGCTCTTCCGCACATTTCTCCCAGCTTTTCTACCCAGAGGCAGTCCCTCTTTACAATCATCTTCCAGGAGTGGGTGTTTTCTTCTAAAAGGAAGCAGAAGATGCCTTTTTCTAATCTAACAATAATAGCTTATATGCTAGCAGCAACCTGTTGATTTTCAGCTATCTGAGTCCTCTATCTCTTAATTGATTCACAGCTTAAGAAGGAAAGCAATGTGTCATTTATTCAGCTCCTAAAATTCCAACACTACTATGCACCAGAAATTATGAGAGACGTTAGGGGGGCAAGATGAGTAAGATAGAGTTCCTGACTTCAAAATGCCATCTAGCTAAATTCCCTAGGTCCTCAAAACCACTGTTTATTTATTTTTTGGTTATTAGTTTGTTTCCGTATAGAGAGAAAGATGTAGGTTGCTCTCTAGAAATATCTAGACTCCGGGCTCCCCTCTCAGAGTCTTGAAGGCTCTTGCAGGTGCGGTGGAATCTTGTGGACCAGGGGCTAGAATAGGGCACAGTGATCATTTGGATGATGGCACCATAATCGATGAAAACAGACACAGACACAGGATTCAAATTCCTTAAAAGCAGGTGAACAACAAAGTTTACATACTGACAACTACACATGGCAGGAAAGACAGTGGCATGACCAAAGTGAAGGGCATACACATCTGCCCAACAGAGGCACCCACGTGGTTGATGATAGCTAAGTATTTGCCCAGAGTAAGATCCTGCTGTGTCCCTCTGAAAGCTCCATCTTGTCATTGCCATGGAGCTTTGTTATATCCTCCCAAGCCCACCCCCAAGTTCTAGAGATTCTGATTATGAATCTGACTGCCCACACCAGGGCAATGCTGGTTTATGGCAGGCTGGGTGAATGAAAAATCAGCAATATAGTGTCTCCCAGTAGCTCCGACTCAGAGTTGCCGAGGTCTACTCTTACAATCAGTCTTGACCCTATATGCAAAGAGATGAGAAAAGCTGGGAGATGGGCAAAGTACTAAGGCCAAAAATGACAGGAAAGCTGAAGGTTATCAAATCTAGCCAGAAGCAACTTTCAAAGTGGAATCCAAACCCAGAATCCGACTAGATAAAAGGGAAGCCAAACTACAATCTGGGAACAAATGAATGAGGAAAGGGAAATAACAGAAAGATGAGGATCCTTAGCAACTACCTAGAATTTGCGAAGACTACACAGAGAACTTTTTAAGCTTGCTTTTTTATGCAAATACATTGCTCCAGTATAAGGGGTTAAGATCAAATGGACAAATAATAACTTGCTCTGACATCCCTCATAGATAATATGCTTTTTTTAAACTGCAGTTTTCAGGTGCCTTCATCTTAGAAGTAATAGGTATTGTAAGTATATTTTCTTTTTCTTTTTTTAAAGATTCTTATTTATTCATTTATTTATTTGAGAGACAGTGAGAGAGAGAGGATGGGAGGGGAGAAGTTCAGAGGGAGAAGCAGACTCCCCCGTAGAGCTGAAAGCCCAATGCAGGACTCGATCCCGGGACTCTGGGAGCATGACCTGAGCCGAAGGCAGTTGTTTAACCAACTGAGCCGCCCAGGTGCCCTGTAAGTATATTTTCTGAACCAAAAGCAAAACATGATCCTATAGTTTGTCCACATTGCTTAAAAATCAAGCCACCTTGGAAAATTTGAACCCCAAGAGTAATTTTAGAGAAAGATTGCACATACCTTTATTCAACACCTACAACAGTCCCAGCATTTTGTTAAGCAATTAATACTAAGCATCTCACTTAATCATTACACAAAGAAATATGAAAAAATTATTGCCACTTTCCAAATAAGAAAACTGAGGCCTCCTAAAATTAAGTGACTTGCCAAAGTCACGTGCACGGTGGTGTCAGAGGCTGAACGCAGGAAGTCTGACTGCGAAGCCCACACACTGAACCACCACCTCATCACCACAGAGCTAGCAAGGGTAGAGGGATAGTTTTAGATGATAAAGGGGTGAAGGAAGAGTATTCCGCCCACAAGATGCCCAGGAATCAGGTGTTAATCTAGGGGGAAAAAAGGGTTAAGGGAAAGAGTTGGCCACAGCTCCTGATGTTAAAAATGCTTCTTTGTAGGGGTGCCTGGTTGGCTCACATGATGCCTCTGCCTTCTGCTCTGGTCATGATCCCAGGATGCCTATGTTGGGCTCCCTGCTTAGTGGGGAGACTGCTTCTCCCTCCCCCTCTACCTCTCCCCCTGCTCTGTCTCTCTCTCTCTCTCTCTCAAATGAATAAATAAAAACTTTTTTAAAATTGCTGGGTCATATGACAAGTCTTTAAAAAAAAAAAAAAAAGCTACTTTCTAAGTCTGCCCTCCCTGCGATTGAACTGCCTGCTTGTATTATCAGATCCCAATCCTTCTCAAGCCTTCTGAAGACCTTCTGTCAGGATAATCAGCATGTTCCTCTCCAACTATTCTAGTAATTGCACGCTGAATCTGCAGACAATATTCTTATTTCTCTTACCCTGAGAAATAAACTCACATAATCACAACCTCATGAGCCAATTTTGTCAATTTCATATCTGAATAGCAAAATCAAATTTTGCTACTATTATTCAGAAGAAAAGCAGAGGTACCTGCCACTAAGAAACCACTGTCTGCAAAAAATAAAATAACATACTCGTTGGGACATTATTTTGCTTGAAAGAATCCTCACTGAGGGGTGCCTGGTCAAGTGCCTGCCTTAGGCTCAGGTCATGAGATCAAGTCCCACAGAGGCTTCCTACTCAGCCGGAAGTCTGCTTCTCCCTCTCCATCTGCCCCTCCCCCTGGTTGTGCGCTCCGTCTTTCTCTCTCTGTGTCAAATAAATAAATAATCTTTTTAAAAATCTTTTTAAAAAATCTTAATCTTAAAAAAAAAAAAAAAGAAAAGAATCCTTGCTGAAAAGGAAGTGCTTAGAGACCCAAATTAGAAGCTGGAGAGGACATTCACACTTAGTCACAGTCCCTAGCCACACTCTATGTGTAAGGTAAAAAAATAGACCATTTCTCATCCGCTGTTAAGAAAAAATAAAAATACTTGTACATGCTTGAAAAATATAGAATAAAATTATAAGGAATCAGCATAAACAACAACCTACAAAGAACTTTTTAAAGTCTAAGCATTAAAGTGACACACCTTCCCACTGAGAAATAAAAATAAATTATTAACTAATAATGCTACATTCATCTACATGCTTTAGTTCAGGGTCATTCTTGTCAGATAATAAAGCCTAAAGGGAAAAAAATCCCTGTATCAAATCCCTGTTCATTTTCCTCCTTTACTCCGACCCTACCCAGAAGGAAGCCCATGGTTAGGAGACACCATTTCCTCATGCCTTTCTCTTCAGTACTGTTTACCTATGAATGGTACTGAGTTGTTTATGAAGATACAGTTTTGTGGGCTGCCCTCCTTGGTTGCAAATTCTGAAATTGTTTTTAAACAGGGAGTATGTATATGTGTTTTATATCTCTCCTACCTCTCTTCCTCTGATCTCCAAGAAGAATAAGCTATGGTCTTAGGTTTGTTCTTCCTGAGACAGCCCAGCCATTTGCCACCCTGCATGCTTTCCATTGGTAGGCTCTTGCTCTCTTCCTCTCTCCAGGTTCTCTGGCTTCCCTCCCCATGTGGCTTGGTAATGGAAATGCATTCCATACATGCTCTCCTCTAGGTTTTGAGACAAAAGCTCTCTAGTTCCTTCCCCTGTATTTCATGTTCTCTTCAGCCTCTCCTTGGTAGTTATGGAGTAATAGGAATGTGATTCAGATCCCTGCTTTGGAGTAAAAGTATACAGAACGGGCATTTAACCCCTTTTAATCCTAAACGGTTCAGACTAACATAGCTTATGTGATACAGTTCCTGATAGAATCTAATCTAGCTCACTGGAATTCTTCAATAGAAATACGGTATATTTCCTTCATGCATTTTTTTTCAGGGTCTTGTAAAGAGGGATTCCTAGTGAAAGGCTGGATCCAGTTATTCCTGGATCCCAGTCCTAATACAGTTTAGATGCCACAACCCATGGGGCGCCTGGGTGACTCAGTTTTTAAGTGTCTGCCTTCAGCTCAGGTCCTGATCCCAGGGTCCTGGGATCCAGCCCCGTGTAGGGCTCCCCACTCTGCCACAAGCCTGCTTGTCCTTCTCCCACTCCCACTCCCCCTGCTTGTGTTCCCTCTCTCACTGTGTATCTATCAAATAAATAAAATCTTTAAAAAGAAATGCCACAACCCAGAACCCAAAACACTATTTCAAGAAGAGCCAGTGTGCATTTTCATATTCACTCTTTTCCTCAACCATGGTGATTGACAATGTTTCAGATGGTGGCGATCCCATCATCATGGATTGCCGAGGAGGGAGACTTGAGCAGAACTCCAGCCAATGCATAGGCATATAGTGTAAACTGACAAATACATCTTGCTGCCATAAGCCACTAAGATTTCACATTGTCACCCAGCGTAATCTAGCTAACTCTAATACAGTGACTGATGGTAGTGGTGTTTCAGGAATTAGTTCTAACCTAAGTAGTAATAATACATCAAATGTGGTATGCCAAAGCCTATGATTGGTGGGTAACATAGCCTGTATTGTCTGCTTGAGACCAGCCTACAGGATGAATCAAAGTATCCTAGATGACCTAGGACATCCCATCAGATAACAGCACTTTGGGAGTTCCAGGGAAACTGCTCTTAGAGAAGAATCTGCTCTTAGAGAAGAATCTGCTCAAGTCTCCTCTGAGAATGTAGGACCTGCAACAGATGATTTCACCACTGCTCCCACATTCTAGGGACAGTGCCCTATCTACTGACACGTATGATAACCCTGATGCCTAAATGTTCATCTACAACCACCTTACATAAAAATTGAAGGTTTATTATGTGATTATAGAAGCATAAGCAAAACATCTCTTACCCTGAAATTTCTCTTCCTTTCAGATGTTACAGTGCCTTTAACATTCCCATTTTCATTGTTCAAAGAATGTTATGCTAGCAACTAAACAGGAGTTTTGGCTAGCTAAGTTTAAACTCCCACCCACTGATAATTTCTCTTCTATATCCTTGACAAATAGCTATCCTGCCTCCTTACATTGGCCAGGAAAAATGGTTAGAAAATTCTACCTTATGAAGCATTGAAATATGCCTCCACATTATTTTTTAATTTTAATCTAACTTTTAAAGCTTGTGCCCATTCTACCTGTCTTGAAATTCCAGGGTTTTTTTCTAAGTTCCTAGGAAAAAGGTTAATCCTGGCAAGAAATGAGAACTTGGGGAAGCAGATATAAGTTTTTAGAAAAATATTCTCTCTCTGGGTCCGTAGAATTCATCTGTCCTACATTCTGAGTCATGTTTAGTCCAGAATAATTACAAGAGTGGGGGAAAAAATGGCCCCTAGGCAAATGGAATTAGACCAAGAGATGGACAGAAAACCAGCTTTGGTTGGTGCAGAAGTTATGACTTATGTTGTCCTTCATCTTTAAGCTTTCAGTATAAAGACTTGTTATTAATTACAGTCTTAGCCTGGGTCATTAAAACCTATTAATCCATGAACTCAATGAAGGCAGGAACTATTGCCTTTTTTTGCTTGCTTTTCTTTTTTTAACCAACACTGCTTATCCCTAAACCAATATTAGGCACTCGATAACTATTTGTCGAATGTATAGCAAAACAGATAATGTGGGAGATTAGAAAGTGGTCTGGGTTTATCTTGGGGTTTTTGAGGAGAAATAATTTAATTTAAAACCTGCAAAGGTCATGCTTTATTTCAGACTGATTTGGGTTCAGGGGACCCAATCTTGTAAAAACATTGTAACCAATTTATTGAGATTTTAATGTTTAATTATGGAGAATTTCAAATATACTCAAAAGTAAATAAAATGATATAATAAATTCCCATGTATCCATCTGAGGCCAACATCCATTAGTGCATGGCCAATTTTGCCCTATTCACATCTCCATCCATCTGCTTTTCCCCCAAATATTTGAAAAAAATCCCAGGTGTTATATAATTTCATTTATAAATATTTTTTTAAAGATTTTATTTATTTATTTATTTGACAGGTGCAGATCACACCTTTATAACTTTTTGAAGTAGGCAGAGAGGCAGGTAGAGAGAAGAGAGAGAGGAGGAAGAAGGCTCCCTGCTGAACAGAGAGCCCGATGCGGAGCTCCATCCCAGGATGCCGGGATCACGACCTGAGCTGAAGGCAGAGGCTTTAACCCACTGAGCCACCCAGGTGCCCCACATTTATAAATATTTTAATGTGAATCTCTAAAAGATAACAACTTGTCTTTAAACATAACTAATATACCATATCACACCTGAAAATAGTTCCTTGATAATATCAAATATGTAGTGTCAAGTATTTGTCTCATCAATCTTACAAATGGGTTTTTTCACCACGCTTATTTTAATCTGGATCCAAATAAAGAACAGATTAGGAAATCATTATAGTCTTTTAAGTCTCTTTTAATTTTCAGGTTCCACTTTCATCTCCTTTTTTTTTCTTCTTGAAATTTATTTGTTGAAGAATTGTGCTTGAATGTCTTGTAGAATTTCTGTTTGATTGATTACATCTCCTCAGTATATTCTTTTTCTTTATTTTGATTTTGATTCTGGTGCATTCCTTAATTTCCATCCCTCATCCGCTGCCCTGTGGTCACCATCAGATTGTACTCTATAACTAAAAGTCTGTTTCTTGCTTTAACTGTCTCTCATTTTTTTCCTTTGCTTATTTGTTTTGTTTCTTAAATTTCACATATGAGTGAAATCATATGCTATTTATTTTCCTCCAACTGACTTATTTCCCTTAGCATATTACACTGCCTAGCTCCATCCATGTTGTTGCAAATAGCAAGATTTCATTCTTTTTTATGGCTTCTTTATCCATTCATCTTCTTTACCCATTCATCTTCTTTATACATTCATCTGTCAATGGACATCTGAGCTCTTTCCATCTTTCCATATTTTGGCTATTGTGGACATTGCTGCTGTAAACATTGGGGTGCACATATTCCTTTGGATTAATATTTTTGTATTCTTTGGGTAAATGCCCAGTGCTGGATTGGAGGATATTTCTATTTTTAACTTTTTGAAGAAACTCCATGTGGTTTTCCATAGTGGCTGTACCAGTTTTCATTCCCACCAACAGTGTAAGACACCTACCCTTTTTCTGCATCCTTGCCAACACTTGTTGTTTCTTGTGTTATTGATTTTAGCCATTCTGATGAATGTGAGATAATATCTCATTGCAGATTTGATTTGTAGTTCCCTGATGGTAAGTGATGATGAACATCTTTTCCTGTGTCTGTTGGCAATCTGGATGTCTCCTTTGGAAAAATGTCTATTCATGTCTTCTGCCCATTTTTCAAACGGGTTATTTGTTTTTTGGGTGTTGAGTTATGTCAGTTCTTTATATATTTTGGATACTAACCCTTACGTAGATATGTCATTTGCAAATATCTTCTCCCATTTTATAAATCGTCTTTTAGTTTTTTTGCTTGTTTCCTTCCCTATGTGGGAGCTTTTTATTTTCATGTAGTCCCACTAGTTTATTTTTGCTTTGTTTCCCTTGCCTCAAGAGACATATGTCTATTTCTGCAAAGAAGACATCCAGATGGCCAACAGACACATGAAAAACTGCTCCACATCACTCAGCATCAGGGAAATACAAACCAAAACCACAATGAGATACCACCTTACACCAGTCAGAATGGCTAAAATGAACAAGTCCGGAAATGACAGATGCTGGCGAGGATGCGGAGAAAGGGAAACCCTCCTACACTGTTGGTGGGAATGCAAGCTGGTACAACCGCTCTGGAAAACAGCACGGAGTTTCCTCAAAAAGTTGAAAATAGAGCTACCCTATGATCAGCAATTGCACTACTAGGTATTTACCCTAAAGATACAAACATAGTGATCCGAAGGAGCACGTGCACCCTAATGTTTATAGCAGCAATGTCCACAATAGCCAAACTATGGAAAGAACCTAGATGTCCATCAACAGATGAATGGATAAAGAAGAAGTGGTATATATATACAATGGAATACTACGCAGCCATCAAAAGGAATGAGATCTTGCCATTCACGATGACATGGATGAAACTAGAGGGTATTATGCTTAGCAAAAGAAGTCAATCAGAGAAATACAACTATCATATGATCTCCCTGATATGAGGAAGTGGAGATGCAACATAGGCGTTTGGGGGTAGGAAAAGAATAAATGAAACAAGATGGGATCAGGAGGGAGACAAACCATAAGAGACTCTTAATCTCACAAAAGAAACTGAGGGTTGCTGGGGAAAGGAGGGTCAGGAGAGGTGGTGGGGTTATGGACATTGGGGAGGGTATGTGCTATGGTGAGTGCTGTGAAATGTGTAAACCTGGCAATTCACAGACCTGTACCCCTGGGGATAAAAATATAAATTAAAAAAAAGAGAGAAAGAGAGAGACATATGTCTAGAGGCACCTAGGTGGTGCAGTTGGTTAAGTGTCCAGCTCTTGGTTTTAGCTCAGATCATGATCTTGGGGTCATGAGATCAAGTGCCACATCTGCATCACAGAGTCTGCTTGAGATTCTCTCTCCCTCTCTTTCTGTCCCTCCTGCTCATGCTCTTTCTCTCTCTCTAAAATAAATAAATCTTTAAAAAAAATAAAAGATTTGTTAAAATGTCTGAGATACATAGGTAGAAAAAAGTTGCTATGGACAATATCAAAGAGGTTATTGCCCATGTTCTCTTCTAGGATTTTTATGGCTTCAGGTCTCATATTTAGGTCTTTAATCCATTTTGAATTTATTTTTGTGTATGGTGTAAGAAAGTGGTCCAGTTTCATTCTTTTGCATGCTGCTGTCCAGTTTTCCCAGCACCATTTGTTGAAGAGACTGTCTTTTTCCCTTTGGATATTCTTTCCTGCTTTGTTGAAAATTAACTGACCATATAATTGTGGGTTTATTTCTGGGTTTTCTATTCTGTTCTATTGATCTATGTGTTTATTTTTGTGCCAGTACCATAGTGTTTTGATCACTATAGCTTTGTAATATAACTTATAACTTAAGTCTGGAATCATGATGCCTCTAGCTTTGATTTTCTTTTTCAAGAATGCTTTGTCTATTTGGGATCTTTTGTGGTTTCATACAAATTTTAGGAGTGTTTGTTCAAGTTCTGTGAAAAATATTATTGGTATTTTGATAAGAATTGCATTAAATGTGTAGATTGTTTTGGGAAGTATAGACATTTTAATACTATTTGTTCTTCCAATCCATAAGCATGGAATGTCTTTCCATTTATTTGTGTCATCTTCAATTTTTTTCATCAGTATTTCATAATTTTCAGAATACAAGACTTTCACCTTTCTGGTTAGGTTTATTCCTAGGTGTCTTAATGCAAATGTAAATGTTATGTTTTAATATCTCTTTCTGCTGCTTCATTATTGGTATATAGAGATGCACAGATTTCTGTACAATAATTTTGTATCCTGAGACTTTACTGAATTCATTTATCAGTTCTAATGGTTTTTTGGTGGAGTCTTTAGTGTTTTCTATATATAGTATCCTGTCATCTGAAAATAGTGAAAATTTTACTTCTTCCTTACCAATTTAGATGCCCCTTATATCTTTTTCTTGCCTGATTGCTGTGGCCAGGTGTTCCAGTATTATGTTGAATAAAAATATTGATAGTGGACATCTTCCCTTATTCCTGATCTTACAGAGAAAGCTCTGTTTTCCCCCACTGAGGATGATGTAAGCTGTAGGATTTTCATAGTTGGCCTCTATTATGTTGAGGTATGTTTTCTCTAAATCTATTTTGTTGAGGATCTTTATCATAAATGGATGTTATATTTTATCAGATGCTTTTTCTGCATCTGTTAAAATGACCATATGGTTCTTATCCTTTCTCCTATTGATGTGATGTATCACATTGGTTGATTTGCAAATATTAAACCACCTTTGCAACCCAAGGAATAAATCCCACTTGATCGTGGTGAATGACTTTTTAAAATATATTGTTTAGTTCAGTTTGCTAGTATTTTGTTGAGAATTTTTGCATCTATGTTTATCAGGGACATTGATCTATAGTTCTCCTTTTTAGTTCTGTCTTTATCTGGTTTTGGTATCAGGGTAATTCTGGCCTCAGAATGAATTTAGAAGTCTTCCTTCCTTTTCTATTTTTTGGAATAGATTAAGAAGAACAGCTATTAACTCTTCTATAAACGTTTGGTGGAATTCACCTGTGAAGCCATCTGATCCTGGACTTCTGTTTGGGAGTCTTTTTTTTTTTTTTAGAGATGGGGGAGGGGAGGGACAAAGGGAGAGAGAGAGAATCTTAAGCAGACTGCCCCCCCAGCACAGAGCCCAATGTGGGGCTCCATCTCACAACCCTGAGATCATAACCTGAGCCAAAATCAAGAGTCAGATACTTAACCAACTGAGCAACCCAGCCACCCTAGGAGTTTTTTGATTACTGATATAATTCTTTGCTGGTTATTGATCTGTTTATTCTTCTCCTGTTTCAGTTTTAGCCATTGATATGTTTATAGGAATTTATCCATTTCTCGTGGGTTGTCTAATTTGTTGGCATTTGAGTTTTTATAATATTCTCTTATGATTGTTTTTATTTCTGTGGTGTTAGTTGTTATTTCTCCTCTTGAGTTTTGGATTTTACTTATTTGAGTCCTTTCTCTTTTCTTCTTCATAAGTCTGGCTAGAAGTTTATCAATTTTGTTTATTTTTTCAAACAAGTTCCTGGTTTCATTGATCTGTTCTATTGTTTTTTTAGTTTCTGTATCATTTATTTCTGCTCTAATCTTTATTATTTCTTCCTTCTGTTGGTTTTAGATTTTGTTTGTTGTTCTTTTTCTAGCTCCTTTAGGTGAAAGGTTAGGTTGTTCATTTGAGATTTTTTTTGCTTCTTGAGGTAGACCTGTATTGCTACAAACTTCCCTCTTAGACCCACTTTTGCTGCATCCCAAGGGGTTGAACCATTATCTTTTCATTTTCATTTGTTTTCCTGTGCTTTTTTATTTCTTCTTTTATTTTCTAGTTGATCCATTTATTGTTTAGTAGCATGTTATTTAGACTTCATGTATTTGTAGTCTTCACAGATTTTTTTTCTTGTTGTTGACTTCTAGTTTCACAGCATTGTGGTCAGAAAGTATGCATGGTATGATTTCGATCTTAAATTTGTTGAGGCTTGTTTTGTGCACTATTATGTTATCTATTCTAAAGACTGTACTATGTGCACTTGAAAAGAACATGTATTCTGCTGTTTTAGGGTGGAATGTTCTGATATACCTATTAAATCCAACTGGCCCAGTGTGTCATTCAAAGCCATTGTTGATGTTCTGTTTGGACGATCTGTCCACTGATGTAAGTGGGCTGTTAAAGTCCCTACTATTATTGTATTATTATCAATTATTTCCTTTATGTGTTATTAACTGTTTTGTGTATTTAGATGTCCCCGTGTTGGGTGCATTAATATTTATAATTGTTATATCTTCTTGTTGGATTGCTCCCTTTGTGATTATATAGTGTCCTTCTTTGTCTCTTGCTACAGTCTTTGTTTTAAAGTGTACTTTGTTTGATATAAGAACTGCTACAACAGCTTTCTTTTGACATCCATTTACATGATAGATGTTTCTTTATCCTCTCACTTTCAATCTGCAGGTGACTTTAAGTCTAAAATGGGCCTCTGGTAGGCAACATATAGATGGGTCTTACCTTTTTTATCCATTCTGTCACCCTACCTCTTGTGATTAGAATGTTTAGTCCATTTACATGAAAAGTAATTATTGATAGGTATGTATTTATTGCCTTTTTATTACTGGTTTGTAGTTGTTTTTGAAGATTTCTCTGATCCTTTCTTGTGTTTCATGTTTTTTTAATTTTCTTTAGTGATATATTTGGATTTCTTTCTCTTTATTCTTTGCATATTTGTTAGTGGGTTTTGAAATATGGTTAACATTAGATTTGTATTTAACCTCTCCTACATATAGCAGTCTATATTAAGTTGATGGTCATTTGGGTATGAACTCATTCTTTTCTCCTCTCCGCCAAACATTTTAAGTATGTTATGATACTTTACATTCTTTTATTTTGTAAGTCTTGACTGACTTTTTACAGAAATATTCATTTTTACTGCATGTGTATGTGTGTGTGTGTATGTGTGTGTTTTCTGCCTTAAACTGTCACTTTTGGTCTCTTCTTTGCACTCAAAGAATCCCCTTTAATATTTTGCAAGGCTGGGGCGCCTGGGTGGCTCAGTGGGTTAAAGCCTCTGCCTTCGGCTCAGATCATGATCTCAGGATCCTGGTATCGAGCCCCGCATCAAGCTCTCTGCTTGGTGGACAGCCTGCTTCCTCCTCTCTCTGTCTCTGCCTGCCTCTCTGCCTACTTGTGATCTCTGTCAAATAAATGAATAAAATCTTTAAAAAATATATATTTTGCAAGGCTGGCTTCATGGTCATTAAGTCCTTTAGTTTTTATTTGTCTGGAAAACTCTATCTCTCCTTCTATTCTGAATAATAGCCTTTCTGGATAGAGTATTTTTGGCTGCAGATTATCCTATTCAGCACTTTGAATATATCAGGCCCCTCTCTTTTGGCTTGGAAAGTTTCTGCTGAAAAATCTACTAGCCTTGTGGATTTTCCTTTGTAAGTTAATGACTTTTTTTATCTTGCTGCTTTTAACGCTATATTTTGCCAATTTAATTACAATATTTCCTGGTGTAAGTCTGCTTTTGTTGATTCTGTTGGGAGTTCTCTGTGCCTCCTGGATCTGGGTACGTGTTTCCTTCCCCAGATTAGGGAAGTTTTCAGCTATTATTTCTTCAAATAAATTTTCTGCCCCCTTTTCTCTTTTCTTCTTCTAGGATTCCTTTAATACAAATGTTATTACATTTTATGGAGTCACTAAATTCCCTACATCTATTCTCACATTGCATAATTCTTTTCTCTCTCTTTTGTTCAACTTGATTACTTTCCATTACTCTGTCCTAATTTGTTCCTCTGCTTCTTCCATCCTGCTGTTCATTCCATCAAGTGTGTTTCTATTTTCATTTATTATACCCTTTATCTCTACTATGTTATTCTTTATCTCTATGTTAAGGGTCTCGCTCATGTCTTCCACTCTTTTCTCAAGTCCAGTGAGTATCCTTATGAACACTGCTCTAAACTCTATTAGGCATGTTACTTATATCTGTTTCATATAGATCTCGGCCTATGGCCTTGTCCTATTCTTTCATTTGAGATAAATTTCTCCATTTCCTCATTCTGTCTCTCTCTATTTCTCTGTGTTAAGAAAGTCAGCTATGTCTTCTGCTCTTGAAAGTAGTGACTTCCTAAAGAGAGGATCCTGTAGAACCCTGAGGTGCAGTGACCCCTGTTCATCAGAACCTGGCACTTCAGGAGAGTATCCTAAATGTGTTGTTTATGCCCTGCTGTTATGTCTGAGTCACTTTTCCTTCACGTGCAGTCGTCTGCACTGACTCTCTGCCTGTTGCAGGCTGTACTTGCTCTCTGTGGTGGTAGTGGGACCCAGACAGGCCAGCTCTGTGAGGGGTGTGTCTGTTGGGGAACTTGAGAGCATGGCAGTGATATTAGCAATATGTGCCCTGGGCCACTAGTCCTATGCCAGATCTCCTAAAGCACTGGAGTGGCTAGAATCTACACACTGGCAGCCAGGAGCATAAGGTTGGGCACAGTGCCCAACAGTGGCTGGGCCATGTTGCTGGGCATGTGCAGCAGTTTGGCCTGGTGCTGGTGCACAGTATGGCCATGGCTCTGTGCCTGGCAGCCACACATCAGAAGAGCAGGGCTGGTCTAGACAAACAAGGGTGACTGGGGGCGCACAGCTAAGTGTGGTGGGGCAAATGTGCACAGCATTTGATGGCAGCTATACACCTGGTGGCTAGGCAGGCTGCCCACTCAGCTTTCACAAAATTTGCCCTGAGTCAGGGGCTGAGACCAACAGGCTTGGAGTCCTCGGGAGAGCTTGTGGGTGTGGTGTGCTACTAGCAGGTTTGGTGGCAAGTAACTCTGCAGCCCCACCTCCAACAAGTGTTTATGCTTAAGGGGCAGGGTGGGGAGGGAATAAAATGGCCCCTGCCAGCTCTGTTGTTTTTGGAGAAGTCCCCCAACATGCTCAGAGATCAATATAAATGGATCTGTCTCCCATTTGCTACCCTCCCCCTTGTTTAAAGTGCTGTTTTTCATGTTGCCTCACCACATAGGCTGCTATTTCTTTAAGGGTGGAGACCAGCTATCACTCACCCTCAGGGCTGAGTCAGCTGACCTCCAAAGCTCTGTGTTTCAAGCCCCACTGGTTTTCCCTCTGGTTTTTAAAGCCAAATGCCATGGGAATTAGTCTTCCCATGTGAACTTCCTGGTGTGAGGTCGTTTCTCCGCCCTCTTCCCAAGTGTAGCTCCCTTCCTCCTATGGGCAGCCTCTGTCTACCTTTCTAACCTTCCTAAACTTTCAGATACACTTCACCTGTGTATTTAGTTGTGGAGTTTGCTCAGCCAGACATTAGATAGCTCTCCAGTTTATTGACTAGGATGTGGATAATACTGAGTTGAAAAAAGGACAGGGTGAGCTCAGGGTTTTTCTACTCTGCCATCTTCCCAATTTCCTCCTACTCCTCAGTATAATTCTACCATGTTCTTCTGTCTTCTGGATTCCCTGTAAATTGGCAGCAATCTCAATTTTGGTCAAAAATGTATTAATAAAAATCTTTTCCTATAATTTGTACCAGAAGATATTACGCAAGGCATAAAAAACTTAAAATGTATAACTGGACACAGGGGTCCATTTTCTGTAGGAAAAAATACACACACACACACACACACACACACACACACACACACACACATACCATTACCACCAAAATTAATCACAAATAAAGTTCAAACAATATCAACAACAGAGGGGCGCCTGGGTGACTCAGTCGGTTAAGCACCTGCCTTGGGCTCATGATCTCAGAGTCCTGGGATCAACCCCAGCATTGGGCTCCTTGCTCAAGAGAGGGAGCCTGCTTCTCCCTCTCCCTCTGCTGCTCCCCCATTCCTGCACACTCTCGCTGTGTCTCTCTCTCATATAAATAAATAAAATCTTTTTTTAAAAATGGAAGGAACCCAAATGCAAATTAGCTTGAGTATCAAAGAAATGCCAAAATCTGAGATTCATTACATGAATCTGAGGTTTAAATGTTCAAAACCCTATTCCTGACTCAAAGAAATGAGCCATATGGCCCAGGTTTTGGTTCAGCTTACCTCAGCAACCACTAGAGGGAGGCCGAGATACATCTGAAAAACCCACACTTAAAAGTCTCAAACCTGAAGGATTTCATTTTTCCTTACCTTCTTTAAAAAAAAACAAAAGACAGACATAATTCCAATTAAAATTTTTAAATGATTTATTTTGTGTTTTACAAGGGAACATTACACTAAAGTAATTTTATATTTAGGATATGTCTGCAACGTGGAGAAAAAAAACAGCCCTTGTGCGTTCTATACAAAGTACATGACAAAATATGCCTCTGAAGTCTTCCTTTTACCTCAGTCTTCCTTTTACCTCAGTCCTGTTTAAGATTAAAAGGTACAAGATATCTAGGGATACCTGGGTGGCTCAGATAGTTAAGTGTCCAAATGTTGATTTCAGCTTAGGTCTTAATCTCAGTGTCATGAATTCAAACCTGCACTGGGCTGCATGCTGGGCATGGAGCTTGCTTAAAAATTAATTAATTAATTAAATTTTTAAAAAGTTATAAAGGGGTGCCTGGGTGGCTCAGTGGGTTAAAGCCTCTGCCTTCAGCTCAGGTCACGGTCCCAGGGTCCTGGGATTGAGCCCCGCATAGGGCTCTCTGCTCCATGGGGGGCCTGCTTCCTCCTCTCTCTCTGCCTGCTTCTCTGCCTACTTGTGACCCCTCTCTCTGTCAAATATATAAATAAAAATTTTTTTTAAAGTATAAGAACCTAAGTAGAAATCATTTCAGTGGTGGAATTAGGTTTTGGGGTTTTTTTAAGAAATTCTATGTGATTTTTTTAAATTCAATATCCAACTTCCTTCCAAATTATAATTTTAAAACATTAAAATAAGCATAAAGATACCCATGTTCCTACTTTTCCAATAATGGTAAATTTATTTGAGGGAGTTAAGGAAGATAGCAAATTCTTCCCTCTAAAAAAATAAGTCAATAAAAAATAAATTCTTTCCTCTAAAAAATTTCCCCTAAAAATAAGTCAATAAGTGTAGATTAGGGCTACAAACAGACTTTGTTAGCCTTATGGATAATCCAGCTGTTTCCTGTCCTACAAATAATTAACTAAAGTGTCAGAAATAACTTGTCTCTCCATTTGCCACAAAATATATGCTCTCCTTATAATGCCTTACTACTTTATGTTAACATAGCTTTTTAAGTTTTACAACTCATTTTCACATGCTATATTATTTACCCCCAAAATTTATAATTGGGGAATATTGTTCCCACTCTAAAAGAACATTCCAAAAATTTAAAAGAAAATTAAAAGAACCTCCAAGCAATGAGATCTATTTTATAAAGTTCCACAGTTGTAATTTGCATAAACAGAACTCACATTCAGAGTTTCTAAACTTCTAAAACTCAGGGACTTTGCAACTTTACTGATAATACCATTGCCAGGAATTTCAGGTCCCCATGAATAAGCCTGTTTCTCATGGCCAATGCCTGGAAGACTCTAAAAGCATCAAAGTGATGCTTATGCTTTTCATCTCAGTAGACTTTGCAAGGAACTGGAAAGGCCTGCACTGAACGGCCAGCATAAGTACCAAATGGAAAATCCAACCCTGGGTTCCTTGATTCTTCTAGGACAGAGGACTTAGAGCACAGAAAGCACAGCAGCTGTTTAGGCTGATGGGGAGCAAGCCCAATGGCATACACCCTTGAGACGCATAAATATGTGCAAAGGTTGGAAGTTTTTTTCCATGGCAATGAAAAATGTGCCTTGATCACTGATCAAGAATATCTCCACTAGATGATGGGGGTAGGGGGAGGGAGCAACCATAAACCCAGAAGAAATAAAACTCCAGTCCAGGGCAAAGTAGTCTGCTGACAGATCTTTAACAAATAACTCTACCAGAGGAGAGGAAAGAAGGTCATGATTTGTAGTTTGCCAAATCATGTGCCATGGTATACATACTCCCCTCCTGGCCAAGTATTTCTGAATGTGGAGTGAGAAGCTAACAATCAGCTCTTGCTCACCACTCCTCCAGCCCCACTCTGTCCCTTCTCTGTGTAAAATATTAGAGGCAGGCCTAATGAGAAAACTCTACTGTTCTCTATGGATTCTATGAGGATGGATTTTCCATGAGCATAGCTGGCTTCCTGGGCTATCCCTCACTTCTCCCTGGGGGGTGAAGAACTTTTTTATGTGATTAGTGTGTTAGGGAGAAGGAACTGTGTGGTAGGCTTCCTCCCCTTCCTCTTGGGTCTGCCTGCCTGAAGAGGGTATGCTTTCTACTTTGACTACTGTCATGAGATAAAAGTCAGTGACCTCATGTTATGATTTCCCTGAACAACCTTGACATTTCACCCTACTAGCACCCCCTTTAACTTCAAAAGCATCTTGGTTTCGACAATAAATTATGTCACCTTAGGTGAAAGAGACTGCCCCTGGAGAGCAGGCCTACAGGTAGCTGGGAGAAGAACTGCCTATTTCTGGGTTCAGTCCTAAGAAAACCACTGTTAACTACAAAACGGAGTCCCATCTTTATTTTATCTGTTTGACCCTATTATCTAGCTCTAATTATGTTCCAAACCAAGGAAGTAACAGAGAAATTATTTTTGGAGACCTTTAAAACTTCAACAACCTGAGTGCCCTGAAAGGTGACTGGTTGTATCTTCTGGACCAAAAAAAAAATATATATATATATATGGAGAAGTCCATAGGCATAGATAAAGTGGAGATGAGTTTCATTCAAATGAGGACCCATAAGCTTCCAAATCTCCATTAAGTAAACAAAAGATTAAGTTTAGTGAGAGCTGACCCATGAACAATGCTACCATATTATAAGTTTATAATAAAATAGGGGTGACTTCCAAAGCTGTAAGTTACCACCACACATATGCAGGATACATCATATATTTATTGTTGCCTAAGCTTATAGCTATCATTAGAAGGACCTCTGAGCTCCAAATATTATTCTTCTCCAACATTAGCCCCCTTTTGCCCTATAAATAAACTCCAGACTTCCTTCAGCCCCTTATCTGTGTTTCTCTATAGATTCAGCTTTTGAAACCCAACAGTAAAATAACAAAGCTCTTGGAATTTGTGAAATATTTAACTGTGTGTTATTTTAGAATATGTCTCTAAACTACCTTCTTACCTTAAATCAAAGTCCACCTGACTGTATGTTTGCATCAAATATGGAATTGATCATTTACTTTTTAAAGATCACATCCAGTTACAAAGAATCCCAACTGGCTTATACAGCTCAAAACCTAAATGAATACATAAATAACGCAATTTTAAAATAGACAAAGGGCCTGAATAAACATTTTCCCAAAGAAGACATAAAAATAGCCAATAGGGGGACGCCTGGGTGGCTCAGTTGGTTAAGCGGCTGCCTTCGGCTCAGGTCATGATCCCAGCGTCCTGGGATCGAGTCCCACATCGGGCTCCTTGCTCAGCAGGGAGCCTGCTTCTCCCTCTGCCTCTGCCTGCCTCTCTGTCTGCCTGTGCTCGCTTTCTCTCTCTCTAACAAATAAATAAATAAAATCTTTAAAAAAAAAAATAGCCAATAGGTACATGGGAAGGTGCTCAACATTAATACCCACCAGGGAAATGCAAATCAAAATCACAATGAGGTATCACCTCACAATTGTTTGGATGTCTACTACCCTGTTAGGACTAGTAAATAAATAAAGTTGCAGCATGCAAATTAGCTGCATTTCACTACACCAATAATGAACTATAAGAAAGAGAAATTTTTTTTAAAAATCTGATTTACAATAGTATCAAAAAGAATTAGATACTTAGGAATAAACTTAACCAAGAGGGTGAAAGATCTATATGCTAAAATCTGTAAGATATTCAGAAAACAAATCAAAAGAGATACAAACAAATAGAAATATGTTCTGGGCTCACAGATTAGAAGAATATTGTTAAAATGTCCATAATACCCAAAACAATTTACAGATTTAATGCAATCCCTATCAAATTACAATGGTATTTTTTTCAGAAACAGAAAAAATAAGCCTAAAATTTGTATGGAACCACAAAAGACCCCAAATAGTCAAAGCAATCTTGAGACAGGAAAACAACACTGAAGGCACCACACTTACTGATTTCAAACTATATTAACTATATTACAAACCTATAGTAATCATAACAGTATGGTATTGACATAAAAACAGATATATAGACCAGTGGTACAGGATAGCCCAGGAATAAACACATGCATACATGAGTCAATTAATTTATAACAAAGGAGATAAGAATATACAATAGGGGGAGGACATTCTTTTTAATAAATGGTGTTGAGAAAACTGCACAGACACACACAGAAGAATAACTGGACCACTGTCTTACACCATGCACAAAAATCAACACAAAATGGATTAAAAGACCTAAATTTAAGACCTAAAATGATAAAACTCCTAAGAGAAAATTTTAGAGGTAAGTCCCTCACAACCCAAGTATCCATCCATAGGTAAATGAATAAGTAAGTTATGGTGTACACACACACACACACACACACACACACACACAGTGGAGTATTACTCAGCCATAAAATAGAATGAAAGCTTGCCATTCATGACAACATGGATGGATCAGAGAGTATTTCTCAGAGTTAAATTAAATCAGGTCAGTGAGGAGAGAGGCAAGATGGTGGAGGAGGAGCAGACTGAGATGACATCAGGTTGTAGGAGATCAGCTAGATAATTATCAAACCATTCTGAACACCTACAAACTCAACAGGAGATCAAAGAGAAGAAGAGCAGCAATTCTAGGAATAGAAAATCGACTGCTTTCTGAAAGGTAGGATGTGTGGAGAAGTGAATCCAAAGCCACGGGAAGATAGACCATGGGGGCAGGGGCCGGCCCCCGGCAAGCAGTGGAGCAACAGAACACAAAATCAGAACTTTTAGAAGTCTGCTCCACTGAGGGACATCACTCCAGAGGCTAAGCGGGGGTGGAGCCATTGCAGGAACAGTGTGGTCTCAGGACCCACGGGGTCACAAAGATCAGGAGTGTCTGAGTGTGGCAGAGCTCCCAGCTGTCGGAGTGAGGAAGCCAACTACAGAGACAGAGCCGAGGAGTGAGCTCTCAGCTTGGGGTTACCTTAAACAATGACCCGTGGCACAGTATGACCACTGTTCTTTGAGCAGGGACCCCACAAGTAGCAGATCCGGGGAGACTCACCTTCCTCCTCTAGAGGCAGGAATCTGCTGGGTTTGGAGACTCCAAACAGGGCTGTGCATCAGAGACAGAAATGCTGGGTCACAGGCCAGGTGAGCTTAGAGCACGCCGGAGACTGGGGGATGGGAGTAATTGATCATTTTTCTCCAAGGGCACACTGAGGAGTGGGGCGCCAAGCTCTCACCTCCTCCAGGTCATAGATTGGGAGGACGCCATTCTCATTCCCAACCTCCAGAGCTCAACAGAAGTGTTCAGAGAACAAAAACTCCCAAGAGCGAACTCGAGCAGATTTCTTGGCCTGGCCCATGGCAAGGGCGGTGCAATTCCACGTCGGGCAAAGACATTTGAGAATCTCTGTCCATTTCAGTGAGGGAGATGTTAAAGTCCCCTAATATTATTGTATTATTGTCAATGTGTTTCTTTGAATTTGTTATTAATTGGTTTATGTAGTTGGCTGCTCCCATGTTAGGGGCATAGATATTTAAAATTGTTAGATCTTCTTGTTGGACAAACCCTTTGAGTATGATATAGTGTCCTTCCTCATCTCTTATTATAGTGTTTGGGAGCCCCTCTCCCAGAAGATCAGCAAGAACATCCAGCCAAGACCAAGCTCACTGATGAAGGAGAACAGCAGAGCTCCAGAGTTAGGGGAAAGCAATGCACGAAATTCATGGTTTCCTCCCCATGATCCTTTAGTCTTGCAAAGGTAAGTTAAATTTTTTTAATTTTATTTTTTTTCTTATTCTAATTTTTTTAACTTTTCCTCTTTCCTCTTTTAACATTTTTTAACTAGTTTATCTTAACAATATCTTTCTGGGAAAAAAATATTTTTAACCCTTCATTATTATAGTCATATTCTATCCTTTACTGTATTTAATCTTATTTTTTGTATACATATAGGGATTTTTTTTCCTAAAAAATTTTGGATATAATTTCTTCTAATAGATCAAAATATACCCTAAATCTAGCACAGGGTTTTCTTCTGGTCTCCAGTCTGAGCACATTCTCTCATCCCCTTCTTTTTTCTTCTTTCTTTTTCCAACCAACTTATCAATTCCTTTTTTAGAATTTTTTTAATTTTTATCTTTATAGTCATATTCCATCCCTTCATCATGTTTACCCTTATGTTTTGTACATATATTTTTTTTTCTTTCCTTAAAATTTTGAGAGGCAGTTTCTTCTAAGAGACCAAAATACACCCAAAATAAAGTGGGTGGACCTGTTCTAATATATTTTTTTTTAATTTTTTTTCTTTTGACCCTCTTTCTTTTCCCCCGATTTGGGTCTCCTCTGATTCAGTTAGCATACATTCTTCTGGGGTCTTTGCTACCTTTTTAGTATTTTATTCTCTCACTCATATTCTTTTTTTTTTTTTTAGATTTTATTTATTTATTTTTCAGAGAGAGCGGGAGCGAGCACAGGCAGACAGAGTGGCAGGCAGAGGCAGAGGGAGAAGCAGGCTCCCTGCTGAGCAAGGAGCCCGATGTGGGACTCGATCCCAGGATGCTGGGATCATGACCTGAGCCAAAGGCAGCCGCTCAACCAACTGAGCCACCCAGGCGTCCCTCTCACTCATATATTCTTATATAGATAAAATGACAAGGCAGAAAAACTCACCACAAAAAAAAAGAACAAGAGACACTACCAACACCAATGTCAACAGGGACATTGATAATATGTCAGATCTAGAGTTCAGAATGAACATTCTCAAGGTGCTAGCTGGGCTCAAGAAAGGCATGGAGACATTAGAGAAACCTTGTCTGGAGAAATAAAAATAAAAAGACACAAAGAAATGGAAAAATGGGTCACCTGGGTGGCTCAGTGGGTTAAGCCTCTGCCTTCAGCTCAGGTCATGATCTCAGGGTCCTGGGATCAAGTCCCACATCGGGCTCTCTGCTCAGCAGGGAGCCTGCTTCCTCCTCTCCCTCTCTCTCTGCCTGCCTCTCTGCCTACTTGTGCTCTCTGTCCGTCAAATAAATAAATAAAATCTTAAAAAAAAAAAAAGAAATGGAAAAACATTCCATGCTCATGGATTGGAAGAACAAATATTGTGAAAATGTCTATGCTACCTAAAGCAATCTACACATTTAACATAATCCCTATCAAATCCCATCAATTTTTCCAAAGAAAAGGAACATATAATCCTAAGATTTGTATGGAACCAGAAAAGACCTCGAATAGCCAGAGGAATGTTGAAAAAGAAAGCCAAGTTGGTGGCACCACAATTCCAGACTTCAAGCACTATTACAAACCTGCAAACATTAAGACAGTATGGTACTGGCACAAAAACAGACACATGGATCCATGGAACAGAATAGAGAGCCCAGAAAATAGACCCTCAACTCTATGGTCAACCAATATTTGACAAAGCAGGAAAGAATATCCAATGGGAAAAAGACAGTCTCTTCAACAAATGGTGTTGGGAAAATTAGACAGCCACATGCAGAAGAATGAAACTGAACCATTTCCTTATACCACACACAAAAATATACTCAAAATGGATGAATGACCTCAATGTGAGACAGGAGTCCATCAAAATCCTTGAGGAGAACACAGGCAGCAACCTCTTCGACCTCAGCCACATCAACTTCTTCCTAGAAACATTGCCAAAGGCAAGGGAAGCAAGGGCAAAAATGAACTATTGGGACTTCATCAAGATCAAAAGCTTTCACACAGCAAAGGAAACAGTCAACAAAACCAAAAGACAACTGACAGAATGGGAGAAGATATTTGCAAATGACATATCAGATAAAGGGCTAGTATCCAAAATCTATAAAGAACTTATCAAACTCAACACCCAAAGAACAAATAATCCAACCAAGAAATGGGCAGAGGACATGAACAGACATTTCTGCAGAGAAGACATCCAGATGGCCAACAGACACATGAAAAAGTGCTCCACATCACTCGGCATCAGGAAAATACAAATCAAAACCACAATGATACCACCTCACACCAGTCAGAATAGCTAAAATTAACCAGTCAGGAAATGACAGATGCTGGCAAGGATGTGGAGAAAGGGGAACCCTCCTACACTGTAGGTGGGAATGCAAGCTGTGCAGCCACTCTGGAAAACAGCATGGATTTTCCTCAAAAAGTTGAAAATAGAGCTACCCTATAACCCAGTAATCGCACTACTGGGTATCTACCCTAAGGATATGAATGTAGTGATCCGAAGGGGCACCTGCACCTGAATGTTTATAACAGCAATGTCCACAATAGCCAAACTATGGAAAGAACCTAGATGCCCATCAACAGATGAATGGATGAAGAAGATGTGGTATATATATATACATCTATATATACACATGTACATATATATACATATATATACAATGGAATACTATGCAGCCATCAAAAGAAATGATATCTTGCCATTTGCAACAGCGTGGATGGAACTAGAGGATATTATGCTGAGTGAAATAAGTCAATCAGAGAAAGATAATTATCATATGATCTCCCTGATATGAGGAAGTTGAAAGGTGGGGGAGGGGTGTTGGGGGTAGGGAAGGATAAAATGAAACAAGATGGGATCAGGAGAGAGACAAACCATAAGAGACTTAATCTCAGGAAATAAACTGAGGGTTGCTGGGGGGAGGAGGTATGGAGAAGGTGGTTGGGGTATGGACACTGGGGAGGGTATTTGATATGGTGAGTGCTTTGAAGTGTGTAAGCCTGACAATTCACAGACCTGTACCCCTGAGGCAAATAATACATTATATGTTAATAAAAATTAGTGATAAAAAAGTTAAATTAAGTCAGACTGAGAAAGACAAATACTATATATGATTTTACTTATATCTGAAATATTAAAAAATGAAAAAAGAAAAAACAAACACACTTGTAAATATGGAGAACAAACTAGTGGTTACCAGGGGGAGGATGGTGGGGAGATAAGCAAAATAGGTGAAGGGGACTAAGAGGTACAAACTTACAGTTGTAAAATAAATAAATCACAGGGATAAAAAAGTACAGCATAGGAAATATAGTCAATAATATTGTAAATAACTTTTACAGCAATAGATGGTAATTATACTTGTGGTGAGGACAGCAAAACATATAGAGTTGTTGAATCACTAAACTGTACACCTGAAACTAATAAAATATTGTGTGTCAACTGTACTTCAACTAAACATAAAAAGTAAAAAAAAAATCATAAAAAAGAAAGAAAATGTCATACACACACACACACATAAATAAAGTCTATTCATTCTTTAAAAAAAAAAAAAGGAAATCCTGTCACTTACCACAACATGGATGGACCTTGAGGGTATTATGTTAAATAAAATGAGCCGGACAGAGAAAGACAAAGTTAAACAAACCAGACAGAATGGTATAAATTATATGTGGAATTGTTTTTTAAAAAGTCAAACTTACAGAAACAATGAGGAGAATAGTGGTTGCCAGGGACTCAGGGGAGGGTGAGGAAAGTGGAGAGAAGTTGGTAAAAGGATTCAAACTTCCAGTTACAAATAAATAAGTTCTAAGGATCTAATATCTAGCATGGTAACTATCGTCGATAATACTATATTGTGTAATTGAAATTTGCTGAAAGAATAGATCTTAAGCATTCTTGCAAAAATATAAAAATATTTAAATGCTAATTACTACTAGATTTCCACATCCTTTTGCAATTAGGATTTTGTAAAGTGAAATATACTTTTCAAGTATCTGATTTATTCTCTTCTTTTCCTTAATAATAAAACTTTGATTTTATTCCAAGTAGTGGTATGTCCAATTAAAATGACTGCATTTATTAATCTTCCCTGCAATTAAGGATTGCTAATAAATGCTAAGTGGACCTTCAGAGAACACTCCTTAAGACAGACAACTAGAGTATACATTTTTGCCCTTCCTACTTCCTTGTCTGGAACAAGTAATTGATATCTGGAACCCTAGCAACATCTTGGTCCCTAAGATAACCTCAGGGATGGAAACCACATGTTATGGATGGTAGAGAAAAAGAGAAAGATCTTAGATCCTTGATTACTCTTTAGACACCCCATACAAACCTGTAGTATCTTTCCTCAACCTTTCTTTATGAAAGAAAAATAAAATTTCATCTTGTTGAATTCCTGTGTTACTAGCAGCTGAAAGAAATTCGTAGCTGATAAGCCAGCTATCTAAATCACCCAAATTACCTGATAATTGCTCAATACCCACTGCATTCTGGGATAAGAAACAAAGCTTTAAAACTTGCCATAATAGCTACAGTGATTCAATTCTCAAACCAAAAATCAGGTCACACAATAAGAACACTTTGAATCCATTAATGGGAGGAGCACATCAGCTCATTTGAAATCAGGGCTGTGCTAGAACACTGGGATCATATGATTCTATTAGGAGTTACTAAGTTCAAGCATGTAGCAGTAATCCTAACCTGATTTTCTTCATCAGGAAAAAGATAAATTTGGGTACTAGGTGATACACACTGTCACAACCAGGAGCCTCAGTTTCATACCTAATCTCCAAAATTAATTTCACAAAGGCTTCTGGGTCTCTTAAAATTTACATTCCCCCATAAACATTGGTAATTTTGTAGTAATTACACATATGCTTCTCTTTCTGTACCCAGGAAGAAGCATTATTAAGCACCTTATCCTATAAACTCAGTTTTATATATCTAATATTTGATTCACCTAAGCCCCTTGTATCGATTTCCCCATAAAAGGATAATAATACTTACCTTTCTTCCAAGGTGTGTTGTGATGTTTAATTAATATTTACCTAGCATTTAGTAATCTGTAGATGAAAGATACTAGAGAAGCATAAAGTAATATCATTAGTCTGACTCACCAGTTAACCTTATTAGGCATGCAAAATGAAATCCATGTTGTTACAACTAAAATAGTTATGAATACACATTAGCTCAAATATGAATCCCAAAACAACTTAAATCTATATATTGCATCTACAAAGCAAACATTGGAAACTTTTATATTAGAGCAATATGCTTTTTTTCTATAATAACTACTTAAAACCCCTTAACTTTTTTTTTTTAAGATTTTATTTATTATTTATTTGACAGAGAGAAAGATCACCAGTAGGCAGAGAGGGAGAAGCAGGCTCCCCTTGGAGCAGAGAGCTCAATGCGGGGCTTGATCCCAGGACCCTGGGATCATGACCTGAGCCGAAGGCAGAGGCTTTGACCCACTGAGCCACCCAGGCGCCCCAAAGCCCCTTAACTTTTAAGAATATAAACTGATTAGAAAGTTAGGTCAATAATAAAAATATCTCTGGTAAGCTTCCTTAGTCTTTATGCTTTAATATGATGATAAAAATTCAATCTGCAGTGATTCGAAACCATACAACTTGAAAAAAAGAAACTTTGATTTTTTGTGATTTTTTTTAATGTTTTATTTATGTGAGAGAGAGCATGAACAGAGGGAAAGGAAGAAGCAGACTTCCTACTGAGCAGGAAGCCAACCCAGGACCTGATCCCAGGACTCTGGGATCATGACCTGAGCTGAAGGCAGATGCTTAACCCACTGAGCCACCCAGGTGTCCCTGATTTTTTGTGATTGAAACTAGCAATAGTAACCTGAATTTCATAGGAAAAAAAAATTTTTTTTGAGACAGAGAGAGATCACAAGTAGGCAGAGAGGCAGGCAGAGAGAGGGGGAAGCAGGCTCCCTGCTGAGCAGAGCACCCAATGCGGGGCTCTATCCCAGGACCCTGAGATCATGACCTGAGCCGAAGGCAGAGGCTTAACCTGCTGAGCCACCCAGGCGCCCCTTCATAGGAAATTTAAACAATAAACTGACATTTTAGTTCAATTGATGTTTCTTGAGTTCAAATGTGCACTATGTTGAGGTATGTACTATTTTATATACAGTCCTCAACAATTTTCAACTAAGTACACAGCTATATTTATATAATAAGTATGTATTAATATTTCATATATTTCTGAACCAAGGTATTATTTGTAATATATATTATTTTGGCATATAAAACTGAAATATCATTTTATTGTGTGACATGGGGCTCTTGAAGCTCTTTCAAGTTCTATATCCTAATGCTCACTTGCTTGTGTAACAGAAAGAAAATTAGGAAACAGGAAGTCCCCAGTGATGACAAGCATTAATTCTCTTAAAATTATTTGGGATAAATGCATACTACCCATCCATAGCTTACCTGTGGACATACAGTTTCAAAGAAAACTAAGAGTCTTCAAGAGGAAAACACAATAATACACACACACATACAAACATTCATGCATGCATACATACATCATTGTGCAAAGAACAAATTCTATGGCAGTTATGAGAGACAAACAGGGTTCATCATTACATTGTGTCAGAAAATGAAAAGACTGTCCTTCACTCAGAGTATACATGGTTGAACTTTTCTACCTAACTTCCTAACTTCCCTAACAATTTGATCAATTTGGAAACTTGTGATCTGGACAGGTTTACAAGAAAGGTAAAGAAGACTCATACACATTTCATCCTCCAAAAGCACAAAGTTAACATTCTTCTGATTTGAAAGTAAAGACAGTTTTTGGAATGATTATCCCTTACCCAAAAAAAAAAAAAAAA
>ML099018.1:0-29659 GCA_003697995.1 Taxidea taxus jeffersonii
TCTTTTCAGTACCTATGTTTCCTCTCAGAGAGGGTATTTTTCATCTCTAGAAGTTCTGTTGGTTATTTTCTTTTCCTTCATGTCTCTTCTCACTAGGCTCATGTTTTCCTTTAAATACTTGAACATAGTTATAAAAGCTGCTTTATTTTTTATTTTTTTAAAGATTTTATTTATATATTTGACAGAGAGAGAGGGAACACAAGCAGGGAGAGTGGGAAAGGGAGAAGCAGGGAGCCCAATGTGGGGCTCGATCCCAGGACCCTGGGATCATGACCTGAGCCAAAGGCTGCTGCTTAATGACTGAGCCACCCAGATGCCCCTGATTTATTTATTTTTAAAAAGTTTCTGTGTTGTTTGGTTTTTTTTTTTTTTTAGTTTCTGTGTTTTTAATCTTTATTTTTAAGGATTATTTTATCTTTCTTATTTTTTTAAGATTTTATTTTTTTTTTATTTGGGGGAGAGTGAGTGAGCATGAGTGGGGGGCAGAGGGAGAGGGAGAAGCAGACTCCCCACTGAGCAGAGAGCCTGATGTGGGGCTTGATCCCAGGACCTTGAGATCATGACCTGAGCCGAAGGCAGATGCCTAACTGACTGAGCCAGCCAGATGCCCCAAGCAACATTTTATCTTTCAATTTTCTTTTTTGGTTAAGTAGCCTCTGTGCCCAACATGGGGCTTGAACTCATGACCCGAAGATCAAGAGTTGCATGCTCTACTGCCTGAGCCAGCCAGGCACCACATAATACCTCTTTATAGAGTCCTTTCCACTGAATCCATTACTGCTGTCATTTTCTTTTTAAAATTTTTTTTAATTAATTTATTTGACAGAGATCACAAGTAGGCAGAGAAGCAGGCAGAGAGAGAAGAGGAAGCAGGCTCCCTGCTGAGCGGAGAGCCCGATGCGGGGCTCGATCCCAGGACCCTGAGATCATGACCTGAGCCGAAGGCAGAGGCTTTAACCCACTGAGCCACCCCGGTGCCCCGGTCTTGTCTTTCTTGAAAAAATGTTGGACACAACTAACTGGAATTAAAATAAAAAATTTAAAAAATTGGTGGGTGTTGTACTGATGGTCACTTAAATTACTTCCAGATCATCTTGATCCCTTTGAGGCTTATTTTTAGCTTCATGAGGGTGAAGTGAGAATAGACTTTACTCTTGGGCTAGTTTAGTCCCTCTACCAAAGCATGATCTTCTGAACTCCACACTGAAGGCCTGGATGTTCAACAGGAACTTTCTCTAGCTGGTGAGAATTTAAACATCTTACAGTTCAGTGTGATCTCTGGGAATTATTCAGATTACAGCTCCAATTTCTTTTATGCCTTGCATCAAGTATTTTCACCCAATGCATGTGTAGCTTAGTATTCAGCAACAGCTTCAGTGGGCCCCCAAGTTTATCCTTGGAGCAATTTCTCTGCACATCCCCCTCTTCCTGGTACTCTGCCCCACAAAGTATCACCACCTAAGTTTTCCTGAACATTGTCTCTTCAGTTCAGCAATACCTCCCTGGTACGCTTGGATTCTGCACCACAGTCTGGAAATTGCACCTAGGCAGAACATTGAGGGGATCGCAAGACTGACTTATTTGTTTTCCTTGTGTTCTTATGGTCCTGAACTGCTGTTGAGCAATGTTCAAAAGCTACTGTCTCCTGTATTCTCCACCAGTTTGGAGTTGTTTGTGGTGGGAAGGTGTGTTGAGCCCCCGTTTTTCCATCATGGCTGGAGTAGAAACCTTTCTTTGAGGCTTTAAAGCCATGTTTCCTTATGAAGAGTTTGGATAGAAAGACAAACACTTGGGGGCACCTGGGTGGCTCAGTCAGTTAAGCATCTGACTCTTGGTTTCACCTCAGGTCATGATCTCAGGGTCCTGGGATGGCGCCCAGCAACCAGCTCTGAGCTCATTGGGGGGGTCTTCTTGAGATGATCTCTCTCTCACCTTTGCCCTCTCCCTCTGCCCTTCCCCGCCCCACTCACGCATGTGTGTACCTGCACTCTCTCCCTCTCTCAAATAAATAAATTCACTCTTTAAAAAAAAAAAGCACTAACCCCATTAATGAGGACTCCTCCCTATGACCTCCGAAGCTCCCCCTGCCTTGTAATACCATCGCCTTTGAGGGTTAGGATTTAAGATATGAGTTTTGGAAGAACGCATTCAGACCATAGCAGTGGTTTAATCTGAGCGGAGCCTTTATTGACTCCCAGAGTGCCGGGATCTACCTGGGCCCCAGGAATACTTGGAGCCAGGGTGTGACTTCTAATACTTCTTTTTTTCTCTTTCTGTGTTTCTTATCTTTTCTTCTCTCATTGCTTTTACTGAATTTTCTGTCATTGCAGATCTGTTCTCTTCTTTTTCTTTTTCTCATCCTAAAGGCTAATGTTTATTAAGCTTCTATAATATTCTAATTGCTTTACATGAAAATTTCATTTTATGCTCAAGCAACTGTATAAGTTAGGTGCTCTTATTAGCCTAATATTTCATTTGTGGGATTGATCATGGATCATGGGTAAGTTACTTAAATTCTCTGGCTCTTATTTTTCTCATTTATGAAATAAAGCTAACGAGAGTATCTACCTCATGACATTGTTTTGATGATTAAACCAGATAATGTAAGTGCAAGATCTAGCACAGTGCCTTGCCCACAGTAAATGCTCAATAAATATTACTGCTCTTCGTTTTATAGAGGGTCACCATCAAAGTAAATCTGGTAGATGCAACTAGCCCTTTTCCCTTCCATGCATACTCTTTATGATAAAAATTTTTTTTCTTGAAGGTTGGATGTGATTTTATATCAGAGTAAAACTGTACAGAGTAGAAACCCGACCACCCTGGTATGTGATCAGGAGTGAGTAAGGTTACAAAAAGTTCCCCCAACTTGTACAATCCCTCAAATACTTCCTGGGCACTTTATTTCTTTTTTTAAAGATTTTATTTATCTATTTGACACAGAGAGATCACAAGTAGGCAGAGAGGCAGGCAGAGGAAGAGGGGGAAGCAGGCTCCCCGCTGAGCAGAGAGCCTGATGTGGGGCTCGATCCCAGGACCCTGGGATCATGACCTGAGCTGAAGGCAGAGGCTTTAACCCACTGAGCCACCCAGGTGCCCCTCTCCTCTTTATTTTAATTGGAAACCATGGACTGTTTGGGCTGTGATGTTATGAATATGTTAATAGTGTGGTCAGTGGTTTTTGAAGAAGTCCTTTATAATTAATTGTGTGACATAAGAAAAATGAAATCTAAATCTAGGTTTGATACCTAGAAGAAAAATCCAGCTGCTATTATAGCTAATGTAAATTTCTGCAAAAGGGAGTCATGCCCTGGAGAAAGAAGGTATTTTGTTAAAGAATATCATGTCCAGAAACTTTGTAAATTCAGATTTTGAGATGATCAATTGTGAACTGCTTTGTTTTTCCTTTTTTTTTTAAACCCTCTAAGTTTGAAGAAATGCTAAGTTCTAACTAAGAGGTATTATTTATTATGAAGACATTAGCTGAAAAGTCACCTGATATTTTTAAAGACCTTTAGAATCTTCAAAGAGCATTTTTTCCCATTTCATTCTCTTTGTGATTTCTTAAGTCAAAAAGAACATGAGGACTAGGCACAACAAAGTAAGAATGCGAGATGATGTGAGAGTAATTCCTGCCCCAGACCAGGCGGGGATTCCATTAGGATGAGGAAGGAGTGGAATTTGGAAGGAAAACGAGGGAGTTAGAGATAAGTGAGAGTCCCTAAGAGAGCGGTGGGACCTGGCTGTCACTCTGGGATGGGTCTGGGGTGGGAGGAAGTGTGTCATGCATCTTGAGTGTAGCCAGGGGTGTACTGATGCTGAGAGAGTCCCCCCAACAGATGTACCCAATTTCAGCCTCCAAGGGGCTCGTGTACATCAGCCTGCAGTGAAGAAAGCAGCTGAGTGTGCCTCAGCCTCTGAGAGAGCACTAATGGGCCTGAGGGCCTTGGGTTCAAGATGGAGAAGAATCAGGATTGTGTCTTGGTCATCACAGGCCATGATGAGATTATGGACTTAGCAATGACTGCCAGAACTCAATGACGAAGAGCAGATGAGCGAGTTCCAATTATGTCTTGGTAAAAGACAGGACCTCTGTATTTAGAAACCCTGTTCCTGTGGGAGCCTGATTTGTAGTAAGTCACCCAGAAAGAACCTAGCTTATTTCTGAGGACAAGGGGGATGGGAGTACTCAATTACTCCCAAAGTGTCTGAGTTTCAGCCTGGAAATGGCTGAATTACCTTGGATTGGCAAGATTAAGCTTTATACTGCTGACTGCCTTGGGGGCTCAGCAACTAAATTAAATATGGTTAAGGAGAAAGAAAAAAGGTCACTTTTTTAGGTTATTGGAAAGTTTAATTACTTTAGATAAAATATCTTTAAAACATATTATTTATTTAAAGGATTTCTATAGTGATGACTCTTAAATATCTCATGTAATTAAGAAGTTTTCTAACTCCCAGTAAAAATATTGGCACATTCTATTTAGACGTTACATTTTTACGCATTCAGATTTTGAGTGTGAATTTCCTGTCTATTACCTTTGTGCAGTTAGGTCACATATTTCCCTATCTCATGGAAGAAGGTCTTCTGTGCTTGAAGGGGCTGTAGACAGGTTATATCTGTTATCTGTCTACATCTCCGTCTTTCTCTCTCTGTCTCTATGTCTAGTTATCTCTCTCCCCATCCCTCCTTTCTCCCAAGAGTTCTTGGAGTCTCTAAATTAGTTCCATCCATGGTATTCTCAATAAATGAGCCAATATACTTTACTTTTTCTTTTAGCGCATCTGCTCTGGTTCCCGTCATTTGCAACTGAAATTGTGGACTAAATAAAAGAATCTAGCAAATGGGCTCCTGGCAGGCTCAGTTAGTGGAACATGGGGCTCTTGATCTTAGGGTTGAAGGTTGAGTCCCTTGTTGGGGGGCAGAGATTAGTCAAAAATAAAATCTTCAAAAAAATGACTACTTAAAAAGAAATCTAACCAAAAACACACACATCTTTTATGAATCAAACTGCAACACTATGTTATCTTCCAAAAGAAGACCTGAATAAATGGAGGGATATAGCAAGCGGGCATCCAAGAAGACACTTTTCTATTTGGGAGGGAAACTCTCTTTTGCATAACATTGGTGGAACCACTGTGAAAAATAAAGGACAGAAATGTTCCTTTCCATCATCCTCTAGGGAGGGGATTAAGGAGCATATGACCAGGTTCAGCCAACACATGCCACCCTCCTTGAATCTTGAAGGAGCGATACCAAGATTCAGAAGAGTTTACAAATTACACGTAGGCATGGTGGTCATAAGAATTCAGCATCAGTGGTGTGTGGTGCTCCTGCCAGCAGCCACATCCCAGCTATGGTGAATACACCCTAAGGTGACCCTCCAACGAGTCACACCCTTGGATAACCCCTTCCTTTTGAGTGGTGGTGGATCCTGTGACTTGCTCCCAGCCCATAGAATAATGCAAATGTCAGGAGGTAGTCAGTCACTCCCTTGGTTTGCTGTTGCTGCTGTAAAAAAAATTGCTATGACTTTATTTTCACTTATTTATTTTGAAAGTTTTTTTCATTATTATTTTTTCAGTAATCTCTACACCCAACACAGGGCTCAAACTTAGGATCCTGAAATCAAGTGTTGCATGCTCTTCCGACTAAGCCAGCCAGGCGCCCCTTAAATTACTACAACTTTAGGGACTCAAAACAACATAGATTTATTATCTTATATCTCTACAGCTTAGAAGTTCAACATGGGTGTCAATGGGCTAAAATAAAGGTGTCAGTGGGACTATATTCCTTTCTGAAGGCTCCAGGAAAGAATCCATTGCCTTCCTTTTCCAGCTTCTAGAGGTCACTGCATTCCTTTGCTCCTGGTCTCCTGCCTCCATCCTTAAAGCCAGCAACATGGCACCTTTCTGACTCCTCTTCCATAATCATATCTCCCTCTGACTCTACTTTTCTGCCTTCCTATTTGGCTTTTAAGGACGCTTATGAATACATTGTCCTGCCCAGAGAATCTGGAAAAATCTATTTTCAGGTGAGCGGATTAGCAACCTCCATTCACCTGCAACTTTAATTGCCCTTTGCCATGTAATATAACATATTAATAGGCTCCAGGGATTAAGACATGGGCATATTTGGAGGGACATTAATCTGCCCACCCCAGAGAACTGTCATTTTCCCCCAGAATTAACCTATAAATTTAATGCGGTGTTAATTAGACTCTTGCTAAGGTGATTCTAAATTTAATGTAAAAGAGATAATGTATAAGAATAACAAAGAGGTTTTTGAAAACTAGAAATAATGAAGAGCGACTTACTCTGCCAGACATAAAACATATTATAAAGCTAAAATAATAAAAATACTTTGGCATTGGCATCATAGGCGATGGTGTTATAAAACACAGCAGTTCATTGGGTTAAAAGTAGAGCCCTTCTCGGGTCATGATCTCAGGGTCCAGGGATAGAGCTCCACGTTGTGTGTGTGTGTGTGTGGGGGGAGGTCCCTTCTCAGCAGGGAGTCTGCGTGTCCCTTTCCCTCTATTCCCCCATCCCCCACCGTGCACTCACAACAGTGCTCTCTCTTCCTCTCAAGTAAATAAATAAAAACTTTTAAAAAAAGGTCCTCGGGTGCCTGGGTGGCTCAGTGGGTTAAGCCTCTGCCTTGGGCTCAGGTCATGATCTCAGGGTCCTGGGATAGAGCATTGGGCTCTCTGCTCAACGGGGAGCCTGCTTCCCCCTCTCTATCTGCCTGCCTCTCTGCCTCTGCATCTCTGCATCCATTTCCACCGCTCTGGTAGTGAATACCAGACATACATGGCTTTTTTTTTTTTCTAATATGATTAGAGACAGACTATTATTGCTTAATTGGCATTTCTGATTTCACACAAGTATTAGTTCTTATGTTCATCAGACACTGAATTCTCTTCTTCAAGAAATTATTAATTTATTTTTTGTATTCAATTTTAATTGTTTTTCTTTTGCATACACACATGCAGACACACAAACACAAAATGGATGCTGAACTTTTTTTTTAAAGATTTTATCTGTTTATTTGACAGGCAGAGATCACAAGTAGGCAGAGCAGCAGGCAGAGAGGGGGAAGCAAGCTCCCTGCGAGCAAAGAGCCTGATGAGGGGCTCGATTCCAGGACCCTGAGATCATGACCTGAGCCAAAGGCAGAGGCTTTAACCCATTGAGCCACTCAGGCGCCCTGGATACTGAACTTTTGATGCATATATTTAAAATATACTCTCATCCTGTCGCTTATCTTTTATCTTGGTCTATGGTATATTTCAATGTACAAAAATGTTAAATATTCAATGTACATATTCAAATGTATCAAGATTTTCCTTTTTGGATTCCAGGTTTTTCAAAATAATTTTCCCCACTCAGATTGTGTGTGTGTGTGTGTGTGTGTGTGTGTGTGTGTGTGTTTGCGCGTGCATGTGTGTCTGTGTACTCCTAGTACTTCTGAGAGTTTAATAGCATTAAGATATTTATTTTAATCTGGAATTAGTTTGTATTTGATGTAGAAGGGCTCTACTTTTTAAAAAAGATTTTATTTATTTATTTGACAGAGATCACAAGTAGGCAGAGAGGCAGGCAGAGAGAGGAGGAAGCAGGTTTCCCGCTGAGCAGAGAGCCCGATGCAGGGCTCGATCCCAGGACCCTGGGATCATGACATGAGCCAAAGGCAGAGGCTTTAACCCACTGAGCCACCCAGGCACCCCTCAATGTGGTTTTGATTTGAATTTTCCTAATGGCTAGTGATGTTGAACATTTTTTCATGTGTCTGTTAGCCATTTATATGTCTTCTTTGGAGAAATTAGACTCCACTTTTTGATGGTGGAAGCTGAAACAGGGAAAGGTGAGGGACTGGGGATATTTTTTTGTGATCTATCCTGATACATAACTAATTAGTGGGTGTGCTTTGATGAGAAATCAAATCTGATGACTGTTGATCCAGCAATTTCACTTCTGGGACTGTATCCAAAGAAAATGAAAACACCATGTTGAAGAGCTAGCTTCATCCCATTGTTCTCAGCAGCATTATTTATAATAGCCAGGTCATGAAAGCAACCTCAGTGTCTCTCAAGGAATGATTAGATAAAAAAATTTGAGATATGTATACATATATAATTCGGCCATAATAAAGGAAATGCTGACATTTGCCACAGCGTGGATGGAACTTGAGGGCGTTAAATGAAATAAGTCAGACAGAGAAAGTAAAATACTGTAGGATCTCAGTTACACATGGAATTTTTTTTAAAGTGGGCTCCATACCCAGTGTGGAGCCCAACATGAGGCTTGAACTCATGACTCCAAGATCAAGACCTGAGCTGAGGTCAAGAGTCAGACACTCAACTGACTGAGCCATCCAGGTGCCCCTATACATGGAATTTTTTGGAAAAGCTCCTAGACAAAGAGATCAGATTTGTTGTGGGGAATGCCCAGATTGGATGAGGGGGATCCAAAATGTACAAACTTCCAGTTATAAGATCCATAAGTACTAGGGATTTGAGCAAACAAACAAGCCCCTGATAGTTGTTGAAACCAGACCCACTGCAGTCTATTTCTGTAACAACAACAAAATACTGAAATCTGAATGCATTCTTAATTTGCTTTTATTCTCTTAATGTCTAGAAATGGGTGACTTTCAGTCAAAAGACTACACTGGAGATTTTTTTTTTTCATAAGATCTACTAATCATGGAGTTAGCTATCTTAGAGAAGTATAATGACTTCTCAGTGACATTCTTAAAGAGCGACAGTAAAACTTACCTTCTATAGACTGAATCTAGGACAAAACTGTTGAAAAAGATGAGGGAGTGATGACAGTATACATAAGGACTTTAATGTCCCTGAATCAGTCACGAATGGAAAGTTAAAAAAAAAAAAACCAAAATACTTTAAAAAGTCTGCCTCAGGCAATCAATCTCAAAATGTTTGACATTTCATTTATTGGAAAAATGTAGATTTTTGTAATTAAAAAAGTTTTACCAACTGAAAGTGACTTTAAGACCCGTTAAAATCAGGTCAACGAAGCTGCTGCTGATCTCAAAGTTTTCATCTTAAGGTGGAGGGGTTGGAGGCTGTGGGTTTTGAGCTGTAAGTGTGTGTAATGGGTACTGTGAAGGGAAAACGCATCCCAATGAAACATTTTTAGATCAAGAGGATGCCTAGGTTTGCTGAAGCCTAGGGGATCCAAAATCAGTTCTATTCATGTCCTACTTTTGTATGGTACCTATTAAAAAACAAGCCCTGGGGCACCTGGGTGGCTCAGTGGTTAAGGCCTCTGCCTTCGGCTCAGGTCATGATTCCAGGGTCCTGGGATCGAGCCCCGCATCGGGCTCTCTGCTCAGCGGGGAGCCTGCTTCCCTTCATCTCTCTGCCTGCCTCTCTGTCTACTTGTGGTCTCTGTCTGTCAAATAAATAAATAAAAATTAAAAAAAAAAACAACAAACAAGCCCTGTGAAGGTAGCATTCATCCTTATTTGATTTGTCAAGTCTGTCAACAATGTCTTGACTGCCGTGGGCACCTGCTGTCCACTGGATGAGACAGCTTACTACGGCAGTGTGAAGGCACGAAGAGGATTCATCATGCCGGCGGGGTCCTCACCTCACCTCCTATGTTGACTGGGTTCAGTGTCCACACTGGCGGGTGCTGGGATGGTCCAGTCATGGCTCACAGTTGGGTCTGGGTCCATAGTCTGTGGAACACTGATTGCTAAGGATAAATGGTCTACCTCCCCAACCGCCTCTGAGTGATGAGCAGATGGTAGCTTTATTTTATTTGCCTGGCTCCGCAGTCTGCAGCCTCCTTTACTCCAGCTCTGACTGTCCTCCCAGGGCTTCCTGTGCTCTGCCAGCTCTCTTGGGCCAGGAGACGAGCGTGCCAGCTCTTTTCCGGTGCAGGGCTAGTCACTTCCCAGCTAGGGTTCAGAACAAGTAAGAAGCCTCTGGAATGCTCAGTTTCAGGTAGACTTTTTTATTTGGAAGGAAAGTAACTGACTCCTGTACACTTAAATGATAAAGGACTTTTATTGGAAAGATATGGGGAGGCTCAGCAAAGCAGAAAAAAGCTGAACCAGCAGGCCTTAGAAAAGATGGAAACCAGGGACACTCCCGGAAGCAGGGGGTGGGAGGGAATTCAGGAGAATCTCTGCACATTCCAGAGCGGGGAGGGGATTGTATCGGTCTGGCTTGTATCAAATTGACCAGAACAAGGGCAGGGCACCTTGAATGACAGTCCAGAGAGATGGTAGGCAGTGTGGGAGGGGGTGATTGCCTACGGAAATTTGAGATACTCCCTTCCCAGTGAGGAGGCAAGGAGCTGCTTGGCTGGCTTCCTCAGTTGAGAGAGCAGAGAGCTTGCAACTCTTAATCTCAGGATCATGAGTTCGAGCCCCATACTGGGTGTAGAGATTACAAAATAATCAAACTTCTACCGAACAGACAAATAAGGAAGGTGGCATGGAATGCTGGCTGGGCAAAACAGCAGACATCCCTACACTTCGCAAATAGGTGCCATAGTGTTTCTGGTCAAGCGCCCTCTTCGGGTGTGGAAGTGTGGGTGCAGGGGGCCAGAGGGGGATTTTTTTTTAAACATTCCATTCCTGAACTTCATGGAACTGCTCTCGGTAGTGTTTATTTGGATTTTGGGGACAGTATGCCTGGGTTTGAAGCCCAGGCCTGCCATTTCTTAGCTGTGTGAGCTCGAAATGGTTACATACTTGACCTTTCTGGATCCTGGTTTTCTTATTAGAAAAATGGAAATCCTCAAAGTATTTTCATCACAGTGTTGATATGATGATTAAGTGAATTAATCCATCGTAATACATTTGGTCTAACATCTAAGAGCTGGATATTCTCAGCTATCATTAGGGAGAGGTAATGCATTATTGTATTGTACGAGATCTTTAACTGTGGTTTAAAATATTAATCATGCTTACTGAAACTATGAAATGGCCTCCTGGCTTCACAGGTGATAATATTGCTGTTGGGTTTTCACTGCATTAGTTTTATTTGCTGCTGTAACAAATAATCACAAAGTTAGTGGCTTAAATAAATGTACTCTTTGCTGTTCTGAAGGTCAGAGTATCGTTCCTTCTGGAGGAGAGGATCTATTCCTTGCCTTTTCAGTTTTAGAGACTACCTGCATTCCTTGGCTCCAGGCCCCATCCACCTTCAAAGCCAGTAATCACATCTCTCAGACCTCTGTTTTTGGGGATCACGTATCCTTCCCTTTCCCTTATAAGGACCTCCTCCCTTTCTCCCTTATAAGGACCCTTACATTCATTATGTTGAACCTGCCTGGATAATACAGGATACTCTCTTCATCTCAAGATATTTTTTTCTTTAAAGATTTTGTTTTATTTTATTTTATTTTTTTTTAAAGATTTATTTATTTATTTGAGAGACAGTGAGAGAGAGCATGAGAGGCTAGAAGGTCAGAGGGAGAAGCAGACTCCCCGTGGAGCTGGGAGCCCGATGCGGGACTGGATCCCGGGACTCTGGGATCATGACCTGAGCTGAAGGCAGCTGCTTAACCAACTGAGCCACCCAGGCGCCCTGTTTTATTTTATTTTTAAAAAGATTTTATTTATGTATTTGACAGAAAGAGAGAGATCACAAGTAGACAGAGAGGCAGGCAGACGGGGAGGGGGAAGCAGGCTCCCTGTTAAGCAGAGAGCCTGAAGCGGGGCTCCATCCCAGGACCCTGACTCAAGCTGAAGGCGGAGGCTTAACCCAGTGAGACACCCAGGCGCCCCTTAAAGATTTTATTTTTAAGTAATCTCTGCACTCAACATGAGGCTCAAACTTAAACCCTGAGATCAAGACTCACATGCTGTACCTGCTGAGCCAGCCAGGCGCCCCTCCTTCCCAGGATCCTTGATATAATCACATCTGCAAAGCTCTTTTGCTTTACAGGTTCTGGAGATCAGGATGTGGACTGGTGGGGGAGCGTTATGCTGCCTACTGCTACACTTAATGAATAGTTGCTGCATTATTAATTGCTAATGAGTTCTTGTCAGGTGCAGTGGTTCTTTTTTTTTTTTTAAAGATTTTATTTATTTATTTGACAGACAGAGATCACAAGTAGGCAGAGAGGCAGAGAGAGTGGACGAAGCAGGCTGTCCGAAGAGCAGAGAGCCCGATATGGGGCTCGATCCCACCATCCTGGGATCATGACCCGAGCCGAAGGCAGCAGCTTTAACCCACTGAGCCACCCAGGCGCCCCAGGTGCAGTGGTTCTTGACGGGGGGTGATCTTGCTCCCCTCCCTCACCCAGGGGACATTTTGATTGCCAGTGACCGAGGGTGGGTGGACATTTGGTGGGTAGAGGCCAGGGATGCTGCTAAACATGCTACAACACGTGGAACAGCCCCCACACCCAACAAGAAAGAATGACCCCACCCGAAATATCAGAAGTGTGGAGGCTGAGAAATCCTACTTTGCGAGTATCCCATTTTTTTCCATGATTGTGTTTTTCCCCTTGATTATTTGATTCATTGTGAGATAGTACCTTACAGATTATAGGAAAGGTGATTTTAGCTAACTGAATTTGGGTTTTACCAAACTGTGTTTCCTATCATTAAGCAAGTGTAATTTTGTCTGTTAAGACAAAAAACCTATCCTTTATGAAGATTCTTTTAGAAATGTAATGATATAAGACAGAAAAATACTCTGAAAATAAGAGGCAAATTCATTTTAGATTCAGTGTTTCATTTTTGTTTTTTTTCCTTTTGGTAACTTTCATAACATTGATTTAAATAAAACATTTATTTTCCTTTTTGTGGGAGGGGAGGGAGCATGAGTATAACTGCAAAATTTCCTCTGTGGAGGGTTTGTGAATCTTCTAATGAACTTCCCGGTGTTCTGTATCAATCCATCACGTAAGTCCCTGATTTTGTAAAGGCAGTCTGTATTTTGGAGTTTCCTTGTGAGGCTGTAGACTGAGAAATTATTTGATGTAGGTGAGGAAGCAATGTAAAACAGTCTCTGTTCTCTACCTGAGAAAGCAGGGAAGAAGGAGCTGTCTTTCCATTAATTGATGAAGGTGCTTTTACCCAGAGCTGTGACTTTCTCCCAGCAGCTGGCATCCTGCGGCCGGCTGAAAATCAACGAGTCCCCTGGAGATGGCAGTAGCAGGCAGGGATGGAGATCTTACAGCAACCAGCCAAAGCCAGAACTGCAGTCTCCTGCTCCAGTCTGGGTCTGTGAGGACAGGCAGCCATGACGGATCCTTGTGGCCGCAGAGGGCTGATTTTGCTGCTGGCTGTTAGAGTGAAACTCCACATTCTGTGTCTCAGAAGTTTAGTTCTCAAATGCTGCCTTCAGTCCTTTCCGAACAACGTCTTGTGTAAGTGAATGAATACACAAATAACATTCCTGGTGCTGGTTAAGGGCTTCCACATTTGAAGCCCTATCAAATCACAGGAACCATATTAATAGGCACTGAGGTGCAAAAGGTGATAAGAGCGAGTCCTTGGGCTGGAGAGGTTTAAAAACACACAAATCAGTGATTTCAGCATAATATACAACCACCAAGTAACCCAGTCCTGTGAACGCCAGGGGATCAACTTAACCCAGCCAGAGGGGTCAGAGACACTTTCCTGATGAGATGGTACAGGGGCTGAGTTGGAAAGAAGTTAGCCAGGTGAAGAAAGATGAAAAGAGTGTCCCAGGGGCACCTGGCTGGCTCACTTGGTAGAGCATCTGACTCTTGATCTCTGGGTTGGAAGTTCCAGCTCCAAGTTGAACATAGATATTACTTTAAAAAAAAAAGAAAGAAGAAGAAAAAAAAAAGTCTCCAGGCTGGAGACCAGCATGGATGAGATAGATGGTGGGACACATCATGACATTTGCTATATTACTGGGTTGACACATGTAAGCCAGGGTGACTGGAGAGTTAAGTAGCAGCCCAATCAATCAAGTGCTAAAAAGTAAAAATACTTTGGAAGTACGTATGTTGGTGGTATGCAGCAGATTCATCTAGGGGGTCTTGTTTCCAGTAGATTTCCTGACTCCATCTGTGGAGATTTCTACACACCCTGCCAACTAGTGGACCTCATGTTGGAGCTGACTTAATCATGTCCCTCCACTCAAAGCCCATTGTTGTCTCCGCCTGGGCAAAGCTCTTCCCTTTCATGCTTGCTTGCTTGTCTCATTATTTACCAATGTTTTCCCCTTTAACCTTGGTCCTCCTTTATCCCTTCAATGCGAGTTGAAGTACTCCCATTCCACTTCAACTCTGCTCCCCACTCTGTTCATGGATCTTTATTTGAAAAGAAATACTGTATTTAAGAAGATGTATTCATGTTAATTTTACATAAGTGGTATTGTGCTTTAAAGCATGTCTCACACAATTTTTGTCTCTGTTTTTCTGCCTTTGTCACACTGCTCTATGGTATATCTAGTTCCTTGCCCCCCCTTTTAAAAGATTTTATTTATTTATTTGACAGAGATCACAAGTAGGCAGAGAGGCGGGCAGAGTGAGAGAGGAGGAAGCAGGCTCCCCGCTGAGCAGAGAGCCCGATGTGGGGCTGGATCCCAGGACACTGAGATCATGACCCGAGCCGAAGGCAGAGGCATTAACCCACTGAGCCACCCAGGCGCCCCCCCCCCCCTTTTTTGAAGTAAGCACCACACCCGGCAGGCATGGAGCCAGTGCAGGGCTTGAACTCACAACTCTGAGATCAAGACCTGAACTGAGATCAAGAGTCAGGTGGTTAACTGACTGAGCCACCCAGATGTCTAGTTCTTGCTTCCAAGTGCAGTGTGACTGCCCACATTTTGCTTATCCAATGTATCATGGTTGGTAGTTTTTTTTTTTAAATCCTAAATCCTTCCATGGCAAATAACTCTTTGAGGAGCATCCTTATTCATACCCCCCTACAGATCAGATGAACACTTTTCTGCCCCCACAAAGTCCTGATTCCATGAGTCTGAAGTGGGTCCCTGATAATTTTTCAAAATTAGTTTTGAAAAAAGTAATCTCTACACCCAATGTGGTGCTCGAATTCATGATCCCGAGATCAAGAGTCACATGCTCTCGAGATCAAGAGTCATGTGCTCTTTGGACTGAACCCACCAGGCACCCCCGGGGCCCAGATAATTTAAAAACAGTTAGGCTGCTATTAGAGTGAGGTGATACAGTGAAAAGAAAGGAATCTTCTGGATGTCTTGGAAGACACTGATTGTTGGATTCAGGTCTGACCTCGCACTTGCACGAACCCAAGAAGTAAATGCCTCCTTAAATGTTGCCTAATCCTAGCTCTGGCCCTGGCTGGACTGGACCCCATGCCCAGAATTCTTGATTCAGTAAGCAAGTAAGTCTTGGAAGCCGGTCTGAGAATGTCCAAGGTGGCACTGCTCCCGCTGGTTCAGGGATCACACTTTGAGAACCCCTGCTTTAGGACCTTGCTATTCAAAATGTAACCTGCAGACCAGCAATACCCAGGGCACCTAAGAGTTTATTTGAAATTCAGAATGTTGAGCCCCACCCCTGATCTACTAAATAGAATCTACATTTGAGCAAGATCTCAAATAAAGTTTAAGAAGTATTGGAGGGTACATCTTTGTACCAAGGGAATTAACTACAGGGATGCTCCCGAATTTCCTGAAAGCAACTAGGGGATACTTTTCAGGGAAGCTAAGTCCTCAGGGTATCTCATCTGGAGGCTTCCCATGTCTGTTTGCCTTTTACTTGGGGTGTGAATCGTGATCACTTGGCTAGAGAATGGTCTAATTTTTCTACTACGAAAATATGTTTTGAAAAATTATGTTCGCTTCCAGTTTGATGCAGTTACTAAAGAGAGACCGCCCCCCGGGGTAAGGCATGAAGGGCAGCTGGACGGTCTCCCCACCTCTTTATTTCTGCCCCAGGACAAGGAAGAAAATGGTCAGAAGATCTCCCTCCTTTCAGAGAGTGTATCTGGCAGGCCTCCAGGGCTGTGCTGAAGGGTGAGGTCAAGCCATTCCTCAGATCCGGTAAGCTGAGGCAGCTGGTGATGCAGGGCGGTTCAGAAACAGGAAGACGAAGTCTATTCTGCAGCAGAAGGCTGGAAGCTGCGCAGATAATACACTGCTTGACATGGCTTAGAATTGTCTTGGACAGAGAATAAAAAGTTAAAATCCTGCAGACACAAATAAGCAAACCCGACTACCGGTGTTCAGAAACTTCTATCTTGTTGCTTTTAAGAGCTTCAGAATGATGTCTTGTCCAAAGAAAGGAGCCTTGCCTAACTTCTGTAAGGATCTAAGACACAACCCTGTCTGAAAAGAATATGTTATAGGTCACTAATTCCTCTATTAAAAAACAACCCCCAGGGGCGCCTGGGTGGCTCAGCGTGTTAAAGCCGCTGCCTTCGGCTCGGGTCATGATCCCAGAGTCCTGGGATCGAGCCCCGCCTCCGGCTCTCTGCTTGGCGGGGAGCCTGCTTCCCTTCCTCTCTCTCTCTGCCTGCCTCTCTGCCTGCTTGTGATCTCTGTCAAATAAATAAATTTAAAAAAAAAACGAACCCCAGAAAACCACAGCCCTCTGTTGCAGCTCGCTCCTGAAGCCCCATGCACACACTCGCCCAGCTGCTAGAGCTGGGAGAAACAAAGGAAGCGTGCGGGGGAGGAAGCCGGGGCAGGGGCGGGAGGGGTGGGTGGTAGGGAGAGAACACTGTAGATATCGTTTCAGAGACTATCCATTCCTGCCTCTAACAACATATAAACAGACTCCGTGGATGAAATTCCTCAGAACAGTGACTCCTCTTGAAAAAGATAACACTTGTATCTTATATAGTTCTGTTAACTCCCCTCGGAGGAGTCAAGTGGAAACATTTCTGTGCAGACAGCTGAGGGTTATTCCTCTTCAGGTTAAGCCCAGGAGGAGTTTTCTGCCCTGCACGCAGTCTAGGGAGTGCTGAGCAATTTAGCGCTCACGGAACACGGCTTCCGGGAGAGGGTATTAGCGCCCCCAGCAGGGGAAAGGAGGAGATGCAATGAATAAACTGAACCTCTCTGCGAGTCTTAGGTTGCCTCATTTTATGACTCCGCCCTTGCTCACATTTCCCCACAGCCCTGGTTATATCCTCCCTCTTTGCTCTTCTAATCTCCATCCAGAAATTTTCCATGGCCCAGCTGATGTAACTCTCTCTTATATGAAGCCTTACTGGATTCCGCCCATCCCCATTTACCAACTGGAATCCTCTGTCTGGCTCTTAACACATTACTTGTTTCTCTAATCCAAAGCCTGTGCCTTTCACTTTTGGGGGGGAACATTTTTTATTGTGGTAAAATATACATAACATGAAATTTACCCTTTTAATCATTTTTAGGTGTACAATTCAGTGGTATTAGATGGAATCACAACACTGCCCAATCATCACCATTATCCATTTCCAGAACTTTCTCATCATCCCAAACAGAAAGTCTATACCTATTAAACAATAACTGCCACCCCCTGCCTCTGGTCACCTCTACTCTACTTTCTACCTCTATGAATTTGCTTATCCTCGTGGAGACCTCGTAAAAGTGAAATCATACAGTATTTGTGTCTGTGGTTTTTGTTTGTTTGTTTCTTTTTACTGTGTCTGGTTTATTTCACTTCGTATATACTGTATTCAAGTTTCACCCATGTGGTAGCATGTGTCAGAATTTCCTTTTTAAAGCTGAATGATATTCCATTGCATGTGCATGTTGAATTTTTACTTGTTTTTTAAATTTAAGTAAGCTTTATGCCTAACATGGGGCTCGAACTCATGGCCCCAAGATCAGAAGTTGCATGCTCTACCAACCGAGCCAGCCAGGCATCCCTGTGTACGTCACATTTTGTTTATTCACGCATCTGTTGGTGGACATTTGGGTTGTTTCCACCTTTTGGCTCTTGTGACTAAAGCTGCTATGAACATGGGTGTGCAAATACCTGTTTGAGTCCCTGCTTTTAATTCTTTAGGGGTATATAAACACAAGTAGGATTGCTGGATCATAGGGTATGTGCATGTTTAAATTTTTGAGAAGGTATCCTTCATTGTTTTAGTCTACATAGACAAAGCCAAAAAACAAGAGCCCAACTAATAACGTGTGTGGTGTCTGGTTAGAGCTCACAGCTAAAGTCCTGGAATGATATCTACTGACAATTCAGTCCATTCGATCCATTCCAACTCCTGCTCTGACCAACGCATCCACTCCAGGCTTGGGGGGTTCCAAAAGCAAAGGGGCCATTTTGTCATGTCTTTGGCAGAGTTACTGTGACCCCCAACCTCTGCTACTTTTTTTCTCTGCCTCTTGGGTAACTTTGCATTTGTTTTGTGCCCTAAATGGCTCTCCTACTTTCAGTCGTTGATGATTTGCTCCTTGATTCCCCAGGAGGAGCACAGCACTTTAAAAAAAAAAGATTTTATTTATTTGACAGAGAGAGAGAGAGAGATCACAAGTAGGCAGTGAGGCAGGGGGGTTGGGGTGGGGTGGGGAAGCAGGCTCCCCGCTGAGCAGAAAACCCGACGTGGGGCTCAGTCCCAGGACCCTGAGATCATGACCTGAGCTGAAGGCAGAGGCTTAACCCACTGAGCCACCCAGGCGCCCCAGCAGAGCACTTTTTGTCTCAAGAGGAGAATCCATCCTACCTTCCCCATCTCCAGCCCCTACTCTATAGCCTTCTGCCGCCTCTGAGTCATTGACCATTGGCCATTCAGAGTTTTCAAACTGCTCAATAGGTAGCCTTGCTGTGATCAAGACTGTTGGTGGTCACCAGTCTGGCTCTTCTCTGTGCTGGGCACGCAGCTAAACCAAATTTCTCAGCCACCCTTGCGTCTGAGTGGGATGATATGTGGGATGATATGACTGAGTTCTCTGTGGAATTTGGGCCCAGTGGATGTATGCCACGTCTGGGCCTAACCTAGGCCCAACCTCGACTAATGTTTGTCTCCTCATCTGTTAACTAGCTAGCACCAGAGCTACTGGAGACACAAAATGAAAGCCTCTGGGTTCCTGAGTTCCTGAGTCGTCATCTGGATGACAGCGGTCCAGGACAAGAATGTCCGCATAGCCCTTTGGGGGAGGAAGGAAGAAACTTGATTGTGTGAAGCCACTAAGATGGCCCTACTCTGATGAATCCATTTGCATTTCAAGTTTTACAATTCTCCTTAATTAGACCTAGACTAAGACCACGTGAGGCTGTTCTGAGTAGCCCTGATTTTTTTAAGAGAGTTTATTTATTTGACAGAGAGAGAAAGCACAAGCAGAAGGAGCGGCAGGCAGAGGGAGAGGGAGAAGCAGACTCCCCACTGAGCAGGGAGTCTGATGCAGGACTCAATCCCAGGACCCTGGAACCATGATCTGAGCTGAAGGCAGACACTTAACCAACTGAGCCACCCAGGTGTCCCTGTATAGCCCTGATTTTGACAATTTTTTTAAAAGATTTTGTTTATTTATTTGACAGGCAGAGATCACAAGCAGGCAGAGGCAGGCAGAGAGAGAGAGAGGAGGAAGCAGGCTCCCCACTGAGCAGAGAGCCAGATGAGGGTGATCCCAGGTTCTGGGATTATGACCTGAGCAGAAGGCAGAGGCTTTAACCCACTGAGCCACCCAGGCGCCCCTTTGACTATCTTTATAACTATCTTTTATCATTCCTACCCCTGGGTCTCAAATTAGGTGCTGTCCTTTGACTCACTGCCCTCTTAGGCTTGTTTTTTTTTATTTTCCTGGTGATTTTTTTCCAGGGGAGGGAAGGCAACCCTGTCCTAGCGTCTTTGCAAAACAGTGTTAATCCCAGTGCCAATCCAGTCTTAGCCTGCAAAATACCCCTCAAAATGCCTCCTAGAGGTCTTAAGAACCATAAATCAATAAGAAATCCAAGAGATTGTGACATTTCCATGAACTGAGTAAGTATGCATTAGTATGATCCCATGGTACCCTTTTATTATTCTTTATTTTACAATAATGAGTTGAGCGCATGCCCATTTTTTTAAATCCCCACTGGGCCCCAAAAAATCAGCAGGAACTTGAGGGTAGGGATTTTGAATTCCTTTCTATATCTCTAATAATGTCCAGCATGTTATCCTGCAGATTTAAGCCATCACTGTCTGTTGAACTTGATGGAGCAGATAGCAGTTTGAACCACAGACCTGTGACCTCACTGATTCAGTGACCTCCTCTAGCCTACTGATACCTGAACTTACAGATAGGATCCACCTGTGTACTCTGGGGGACATTTTTTTTTTCTAAACTCTTGCCTAAACCCAGTGTGAATTTTTCAGTCGACTTCGGTGAGATACAATTTACACACAATAAAATGCATAAGTATAAAGTATATAGTCTGATGAGTTTTGACAAATATGAAGAGCCTTAAAAGTTCTATAGCAATAAAGATAAAAAACATTTCCACCACCCAGAAAGTTTCCTTATTCCCCTTGAGGTCAGTCTCCCTTCACCACTGCCGTCCTTGCTGCCCCAAGGGACTAGTGACCTTATTTCTATTACCATAGATTTGCTTCATACAGTCTAGAACCTCATATAAATGGAAACTCGATGGTGTGCGCTCCTTTACGTCTGCCTGCCTTCCAACACAATGTTGGTGAGAATCACCCAGGTTAGTCCTAGTATCAGCAGTTACTTTTTAGGCTGAGCAGTAATCCCTTGTATGCACAACCCACAGTTTGCATATGCATTCATTTGTTGATGGGCATTAGTGTAGTTTCTAGTTTGCAGATAGGAAGAAAGCTGCTCCAGCATCTTTTATCAGTCTCTTTGTGGACAAATGTTTTCATGTCTTTGGGGCAAATACCTAGGAGCAGAACTGCTGGGCTGTGCGTGAGATGCGTGTTGTTTTTTTTTTTTTTTGCGTGTTTTAACTTTATAAGAAACTGCCAAACCCTTCCCCCAAGCGGTTGTGCCATTTTCTACTACCACAAGCAATGTATGAGAGGTCCACTTCCTCCACTTCCCTGACTGAGTTATGGCGTCACTTGGCATGCGGTTTCTAGTATACATTTATTTGTAACAAATGTTTCATCTTAGTTTATTTTTAAAAGTTTACTTACTGGGGCGCCTGGGTGGCTCAGTGGGTTAAAGCCTCTGCCTTCGGCTCAGGTCATGATCCCAGGGTCCTGGGATTGAGCCCCACATCGGGCTCTCTGCTCAGCAGGGAGCCTGCTTCCCCCCCCCCCCGCCACCTGCCTCTCTGTCTACTTGTGATCTCTGTCTGTCAAATAAATAAATATAATCTTTAAAAATTTTTTAAAAAATTTATTTACTTATTTTAGAGAGGCGGGAGGAGCAGAGGGAGAGAAAGAAATCCAAGCAGACTCTGCACTGAATGCAGAGCCCAAAAGGGGGTGCGGGGGGCTCACTCTCACCACCCCCATCATGACCTGAGTTGAAATCAAGAGTCAGATGCTTAACCTGACTGAGCCACCAAGGTGCCCCCAAACATTTCATTTTAGAGAGAGAGAGAGAGATTGACGGGGAGAGAGGCAGAGGAGAGAGAGGGAGAGAGAAAGGGGTTGGGGAGGAAGAGAGGAGATGAGAGGGAGCAGGGAGGAGGGGGAGAAAAGAGGCCAAGAGAGGAAAAGAAAAAAAGTGCAGTATCAAGAAACAGAGTCATAAATACAATCAGGTTTCCGGTGTCTGCTGAGATCTCTTATCAGATAGACTGCATTGCCTTTCAAGGGAGAAATAGGAGGCAGTCTTCTTCCTGTTAACTGCGGGGGTGGTATGAGCTGGACATTATTACATAGAGTTTATTCTAGGAAGCCGGTAGGTTTTCAAGTATAATTTGGACGGGGAAAACTGCATTTCTAAAAGAATTATTTGCATGTCAGGAACTGGCAATAATTTTGAAGTCCCTGTTCACGTTGTAAAACCTAGCTATTTTGTACTCGCAGGAGGAGACATCTTTCTTTCTTTTGTTAATGCATGATAATGAAGGTGTGAGTCATTGTAAGCACATTCAAACAATGATCAGCAAGAGGCAAAAGCCAGTAGTTATGACAGATAACATGGGGAGAGAAGGGCAAGACACACGTTCTTAAATTTCACTTCTACCTAAACAAGCACGAAGCTGATCTGGCTCAGCGGGAAAATACAATGAATTGTAATTACGAGGTATGATTCAAAGAACTAATCTTTCTAGCGTCAAAGTGTGATCCTTCTGAGAATGACGAATTGAATATAGAAAGGAAAAGAGGGATTCTAAGTAGTGAGACCAAAAAGGTGGCTTTAAAAAAATTAATTAGAAATGACCACCATTATGAATATCTGCTTACTACTAGAACTATGCTCTTTATTGAGACATAATGTAATGCTACTCCTCTGCTCCCTGATGCGGGACTCTGGATTATTGCTAAAGTGCCCGTCAGCTTTTACTGTAGACTACAGTGAACGAGAGAGGTGTCCCTAGCTCTCTCACTTTGGGGTCCTTATTGTGTATCCAGTGGGCAGCGTCTCCTGGGGACAGTTGGTGGGGAGACAGAGGCAACTCCCCACACTTGCATTAAAAGACATCTGTCTCACTTATCACCAATCAAGTGTTAACCCAACACCCTCTCAACCACAAGCAAGGCCAAGAGGTTGAGCCATGGCTCCTCCCTTTCCCCAGTACCCTGCATATGGCTTGTGGTCTCTTCCCCCACCCCTGAAAAGCTCTCTTCAACTAGGTGCTTGATGAATGGAAAGCATAGAATAAATACTAGCTTTTATTCATTGACTCATTCATCATTCATTCATTCATTCATTCATGTACTTAATGTTTATTGAGGTCCTGCTGCAGACCAGGTACCAGATGCTGGGCATATAAATGAATAAAACGGACAAAAATTTCTGCCTTCATACCAGTAGGGGGAGACAGATAATAAAAATAATAAGTATGTAAATCATGGAAAGTATTAGAAGGTGGTGTATATGGGGAAGAAACAAAGCAGGATAAACAGAATGGGAGTTTAGGGGTAGGAGGAGGCATGCCACTGGGATAACAATAATTCATTACTCCTATTGTGTTCAGTGAAGCCAGATTCCTCCAGCCCACAAAGCGGGATTTATGTCTCCCCTCCCTAAGCCACCACTATCATGACGATGTAGAACGGTATCTCAATGATTCTGGATGGTCCATCTCCCAACCCAGAGAAGGCTAAGTTGGGATAGCATTGTACTCTGTGTAGGTAGCGACATCGCCATCACGCATCTCAGCATCTCAGGGTGTCACGTGATCGGCCAAGACCAGGAAATAAGCCTCTGTGCGCAGTGCCTGCTCCGGTGTGGCATCTGTGCCCACCCCGGCGTCACAGTGCATATATTGACTGATGACGCTCCCCTCTTTTCATGCAAGTAGTATATCGTTCCTCATGTCTAGAAGTATTTTTTATGACACAGTTTGATCCCTCGCATGGTCTTTTCCTTTGTATACACTGCAATTTCTGAACAATTCCATTATTTTAGCACATTTAGTTAGCTTCTAAGTTGCCACAGTGATGAAATACTTACACATGTCACTTTGGACATGTTTGTGGTTTCATCCTTTTTTTTATTTTTATTTTTTATTTTTTTAAAGGTTTTATTTATTTATTTGACAGAGAGAGATCACAAGTAGGCAGAGAGGAGGCAGAGAGAGAGAGAGGAGGAAGCAGGCTCCCCGCTGAGCAGAGAGCCCGATGCGGGGCTCAATCCCAGGACCCTGAGATCATGACCTGAGCTGAAGGCAGAGGCTTTAACCCACTGAGCCACCCAGGCGCCCCTGTGGTTTCATCCTTAAGCTAACTTGCAAAAGTGGGTTCAGAAGAGATGCAGAGTTGTAAAATTTTTTGACGCAAATTACCAATTGCCCATTAGAAATCATGGATTTAGCCCCACCTCTCCAGCTACGTATGAGAACGCTTATTTTCCTGTATTCTTACCAGTGCTTGGGACGTCATTCTTTTTACTTTATTGATTTGAAATGTGATGCTTGATATCTCATTATTGTTTTCAGTTGCCCTGTCTTTGTGAGGTTTACTGGTATTTGTATGTCTCCTTTTGGAAATTGCTCATTTTTCATTGGAGCCTGTATCTTTCTTTTTGATAGCTAAGAGTTCTTTAAGGGTCTCAGCTTTTTTCCACCATATATGTTGCAGCTACTTTCCCCGCTTTTAAAACTGTGCTTTAATTTTATTTACAGAGTTTCTAAAAGAGATGTATTGATGCTTTGGCACTTAAAAATTTCAGTTAAATTTATTATGGCTTTTTCCTATGCTTTCTTGATAAGTGCTTTTTGCACTTAATTATGTAAATATCCAAATTCTCTTCATTTTCTATATTTTTTAACATTTAGGTAAATGGTAATATCTGGAGTTGATTTTTTTTAGAGGTTTGTTTTTTTATTTTTTTTTAAGATTTTATTTATTCACTTGACAGACAGAGATCATAAGTAGGCAGAGAGGTAGGCAGAGAGAGAGGAGGGGAAGCAGGCTCCCTGCTGAGCAGAGAGCCCGATGCGGGGCTCGATCCCAGGACCCTGGGACCATGACCCGAGCCGAAGGCAGAGGCTTAACCCACTGAGCCACCCAGGTGCCCCAGAGGTTTGTTTTTTAAGAAGATTTTATTTATTTATTTGACAGAGAGAGTACAAGCGGCGGGAGCAGCAGGCAGAGGGAGAAGCAGCCGTCTCACGGAGCAGAGCACTACTGAGTGCACTCACTACGTGGGGCTCCATCCCAGCACCGTGGGATCCTGAACTGAGCCAAAGGCAGCTGCTTAACCAGCTGAGCCCCCCAGGTGCCTCTGGAGTTGATTTTTGTGTATGGATTGAGGTAGGGCTTCTGCTTTACTTTTTCTCAAGTGCTTGTCTGATAGTCTCAGGACTACCTCTTAAATAATTCATCCTATCCCTACAAATAAAATACACCAAAAAATATCACATAGCTATTGTAGAATTACTTAGAGATACACCTATGAAACTAAACAATATGAAGTTGCTGTTTTGGAGCCCATACGACTCAACCTAATACTAACCTGTGGCAAAGTGAAATTTCCATTTTTTAAAAAGGCGATGTCGCTATTTGAACAATTGAAAAAACAAGCTCTGTCAAAAAAAAAAAAAGATGTCAGTTGTCTGTAATCAGGACATTTTAGCTGGCAAGAATAAATGAGGTGAGATGAGGTGACGTCAGTGAGTGGGGTTGACACTCAAGCATTTTTTTCCCCTAAAAATAAACGTAAATGCTGCACACTGCATTTTTAAAATATAATATTCTTTCCCCCGCTCCGTGGACTTCTAGGTCCACTTTGCACCAGCTGAGTTGGCTCACTGAGCAGAACTCTCCTTGTAAGATCTTTCCTCCTCTCTGTCTTTTCCCTGCTGGCCTCATTATTAAAAATGTGCTACTGTCAGATATAAATGATGTTTCTCGCTAAGTACGCTCAATAGCATTTTCCTTTCACTCTGTTTTTCCTCCAAATCTCACAATAAGCCATCTTGCCTTAGTGAAAAAAAAAGATCCCAAGCCTCTCTGACTATTCCCAGGCTCATGAGTTGGCATGACTGGCAGTCTGAGGGATTGATTCATAACCTTTGGGCGCTGAGGCAATTATAAGTTGCCCATAAGCTTTGCTGGACTGGCAGATCAAATGAAAAACTTGGCCATCTAATTCTGGGTCAGCAAAGCTCTCCTTTCCTGATGCCATACGAGAGAAGAACTGTAACTCGAAGAGGGAATTCTTTAGAGAACAATGACAATTTTTTCTATTTTCCCTTATCATCATCATGAAACATGATAATGATTACTTCTTTTTTCTTCTCTATCTGTGCCCAAAATTGTTTCGCTATTTCTGACCTTCAACATTTCCTTCTACACCCTTTCCACTAATCTAGGAATAGGGGCAGAGAAAGGAGAGTTTCTGGTGTTCGAAGAAAAATGAAAGTCAGAAATAGCCCTTGTAAATCAAAGTTTCAATATTTCCATTCCCATAATCCTGGGAGTTGTCAATGATTTTTATTTTCACTAATGAGGCAATAACTCAAGAGCTGGTCCTCTTCTGTCAGGAGACAAATATTATGAAACAGAACTGTCATTTGTCTCCGAGCTTTGCTTTATGCAGAGGCGTATGTGTATAAGCTTGTAAGAAAAAAGGGCATTTTCTCAGCCAAGAGAGAATGAGCTGTAATAGACTGATTACTAAATGGTTTATCATAAAAATCTCAGGACTGGAAAAGAACAGTAAAGGTCAGATGGTTCAAACTTCTGTCTACAGATACGCTTGTTCAGAGCTTAAGGGGCAAGTTAACCAGTTTTTGAAGCTGCTAAACACTATCATCATCTAATTGTATGACCTCTTTCTTCCCAAAATGTCCGATGACACATAGATTTTCAACTGATTGTCTTTAGAATTTTGTGACATCAAGAAAAATTGCAGATGTCCTAGGCTAGGTTATAATGCTCTTAGGAAAATGATTGCTTTTCAGAAGCATGACTGGTTCACTTTTCAGTTTAGTTTTAGCTGTTACTTACTGGCTGTAGGAAGAGGACACTGATCCTAATATCCTTGGGGCTGATGGTTAAATTACCAGCCCTCCAGGGGCAGCACATCCCTGTTTGCCCTTGGGGAGTCCCCTGCCCCTTTCATAGACACGAGGCTTGGTCATGTGACTTCCTTTGGCCAATGGGACATTAGCAGATGGAACACAAGCAAACACTAGTAAAGTGCTTGTGCATTGGGGTTTGCCTACTCTTTTGCTGCTTTTATTTTGTTAAGATTTTATTTATTTATTTGAGAGAGAGAGAGAGAGAATGAGAGAGAATGAGCATGAGAGGGGGAAGGTCAGAGGGAGAAGCAGACCCCTTGCTGAGCAGGGAGCCCAATGTGGGTCTCAGTCCCTGGACTCCAGGATCATGACCTGAGCTGAAGACAGTCGCTCAACCAACTGAGCCACCCAGGTGCCCACTTTTGCTGCTTTTAGAATCCAGTTTTCATGTGAAGAAACCTGGGCCAGTCACCTAGAGGCTCATGGCCCTGTGAATAGCCAACAGCAACTGCCAGCGCGTGAGTGAGGCCATCTTGGACCATACAGCCCCGGTTGAACCACTAGATAACTGAAACCACATAAAGCAGGGCCAGCAGAAGAACTACAGAGCCCAACCCTGCCCCAGTTGCTGACCTACAGAATCAGGAGCAAATAAAATGGCTGTTGTTGTAAGTCACTAAGTTTTAGGGTGGGTAGTTTTGAAGCAATCAGTAACTACGGCATTCCTGATACATAGTGAAGCCACGTATATCTCTGGGGTTAGGTTTCCCAGTTAATGTGTAAGGAAAGAAAATCATGTAAAGTCAAAATTGCCATTGGATATCCCTTAGGCAGTTACCGTTTACAATCAAAGCAAACATTTTTCCCTCTGCCATTGGGAGAGATTGTTAATTTTCTTTTGAGCCCTAGATGAAATAATTGGCTTGTGTTTGGGGCCATGTTATGTGACACACACATTCTGTATCTTTAAATATTCACTTTCTAATCCATTGGATCATCACTGAAATCACTCCTGTCTTGCAAACGCTCCAACCCCTTGTCTGTCTTCCTGTCATCATGTTCTCCTAGCAGAATTCTTAACACTGGATTTAGTCAATTATCCATCTACTCCACCGTAGTGACAGAGAAGCTGAAATTTGCTGGAAAAAATTATACAACCTCTGTTGAGGACTCGCTAAATTTGTTACTGCAAATCTCTAGTAAGCCTTCAGTAGTCTTGGCTAATCCTATTATATTTCTCTTGTAAATTCACTTCCCAAATCTGAGGCAACTATTTCACACTTTCTTCTCTCTTCTTTTATCTCCAAGATCCCCTCCTTCTCCCAACACTGATTTTAAGTGTAAGATTTAATGATTTTTGAATGTATACACACTGGAACCACACCGAGATCAAGATAGAGAACATTTCTGTCATCCCAGAAAGTTCTTTCATGCCTTTTTAGTAGATATATATCTTCATTTTTCTTGAGTAAATACCTGAACTGGCATTGCTGGGTCAAAGTGAGCATATAGCTGTTAGAATTTACCACCAAATCTAAGAACAAAGAATTTTGCCAGCATCACAATCAGCAGCTTTGTAGTGAATGTCTTTGGCACACAGATACAGGCTTCCCTCTTGCCATCCCAGACCCGGAGCACCTCAGTGAACTTTGAGGTCATCCAGGGGACCATACCGTCTCCAGCAAGTTCTGAATCTCTGAACCAGTGCCTTTCTCCCAGTTTGTTCCTTCTTGGGTTCCTCTCCCAAAGCCTTAGAAATACTGGCTGCTTCCTTCATGCCGTTCCTATAGAGCTAGTTTCACTCTTCTTAGTAGTAGTTAAGCTGCTGTTGCTAGTTAATAATGACATACTAAATTTTCCCACTGCAAATTATTGTTGTGGTTTTGTCTCCTGAGTTGATGCTGGTTAGTGCACCCCACATCACCATATCTCTTCTAGTTCTCCTCAAGAACATGTGCTGAAATATCCACCCTTCCCATTTCTACCACTAGCAGCCAAGCCCAAGTCACCAACATGTCGGATCAAATGCTTTCTGTCTGGTTTCTCTCTTTTCCCATTATTCTGTTCCCAGGCTTCTACAGTCCATTCATATGACAATATAACAGCCGCAGTGAGTGGTCTCTTTCCTTTTTTTTTTTTTTGTAAGCTCTGTGCCCAGTATGGTGCTTGAACTCACAACCCTGAGATCAAGAGTCACATGTTCTTACTGAGTCAGCCAGGAGCCCCCGCTGTGCTTTTAATGTAAATTCAATTATGTTACTACATTGCTTAAAACCCTCCTCTAAGGACTTCTGGTTTTAGCTTAGAGGTGTAGAGAGCTGGATGTGAGTCTCTCTCATCCATACAACAAGGAAAATCTGGAATACTGGAAATTAGTGATTTTTCTTGAATGAACCAGAAAACCAAGTTTATAGGGCAACCACATTATCCAAAATCTGAGGAATGCCAAGTTCTTGCAGGGAGAATGGTGACAAAGCTTCCATTAAGCTGGGGCCGACAGGGAAGAGCAGCCACCGCTGAAACTCTGTTCAGCCTATCTTTCCTACTTCCCCTGTGGAACAAAAGTCTACATTTACGGGGCACACACAACACAAGTAGTTATTGTAGGGGGAGAAGGAGAGAATCTGAAGCAGGCTCGATGTCCAGCACCAAGCCCTACACAGGGCTGGATCTCACGATGCTGAAGTTATGACCTGAGATGAAGTCTGAGAGTCGAGGGGCGCTTAACTGACTGAGCCACCCAGATGCCCCTAAAAGATTTTATTTTTAAATACCTTTATACCTAACGTGGGGCTCAAACTTGCAACCCTGAGATCAAGAATCATATGCTCCACCGACTGAGCCAACCAGGCACCCCAATATCTGGTTTCTTTAAACAGTGACCTGTACCTTAGAAACCGCTCTCAAGCTGCAATCATGCAGGTTACATGCTGCTGGTAGCTGTATTTTAACCTAAAATGATTGGTTCTGAAAATGATTCAAATGAGGGTTTGATCAAGGAGATGGCCTCATTCATAAACAGCTGGCCAAATGATGAACCAAAGCAGATCTAGAAGAAGCAATCTCACTCTTTTGGAGATCATAATAGATACAATCCCCGAATCTTTGTTCATGTATGAAATCTGTGGGGATGGGGAGCATTGGGAGAGGGCCCAAACGTCAATAAAGTAACCCATCT
>ML099018.1:29759-50392 GCA_003697995.1 Taxidea taxus jeffersonii
TTTTTTTTTTTTTTTTTCCATTTATTTATTTGACAGGCAGAGATCACAAGTAGGCAGAGAGGCAGGCAGAGAGAGAGAGGAGGAAGCAGGTTTCCTGCGGAGCAGAGAGCCTGATGCGGGGCTCGATCCCAGGACCCTGGGATCATGACCTGAGCCAAAGGCAGAGGCTTTAACCCACTGAGCCACCCAGGCGCCCCCAATCTTTGTTTTTATATCGTCTTAAAGGTTATACTTCAGCTTAGTGGGCATCTTTCTCTTATCTGTAAATTGGTAGAATTGGACCAATGACCTCTGTGGTCTATTCTAGTTTCTTAAAATTGCTAAAGAAAATTTAAAAAGGGGCATGTGGGTGGCTCAGTTTGCCTTCCGTTCAGGTCATGAAACCAGAGTCTCAGGATCAAGCCCAGCATCAGGCTCCCTGCTTAGATGGGGGTCTGCTTCTCCCTCTCCCTCTCCTCCTCCCCCTGCTTGTGCTTTCTTTCTCTCAAATAAATAAATGAAATCTTTAAAAAAAATCCTTCGTTATAAAAAAAGAAAATAAAAAAAATCTAGCATGGATAATAGCATTACCAAACTGAGAACCATACTCCATTCCTCGAAACACACAGACATACACACACCTACCCCTTATCATCTTCTGGTGCGGTGGTCAAATGCCTTGTTTCCTGTCTTCCGTGTTTTGCGGTGTGCATGCAAACATTTTGGGTGTTTTAGACGTGGCTCTATGCTCTGTATGTGGCAAAAAATCATTCTGATAGTCTGAAACTAGACTTTGATTCTCAGGGCACTAGACTTCACATCTCCATTGCAAACATGCTGCTTTTCATATTTAGGGGAGTAAGAAATAAGAATAGAGGGGCACCTGGGTGGCTCAGATGGTTAAATGTTTGCCTTCAGCTCAGGTCATGATCTCCAGGTCCTGGAATCAAGCCCCATGTCGGGATCTCTGCTCAACGGGGACTCTGCTTCTCCCTCTGCCTTTCCCCACTGCTCCTGCTCTCTCTCTCTGTCTCAAATGAATAAATCAAATCTTAAAAGAAAAAATAGAGAAAATTGAAGTCAGACTACAAGTTATGTTGGGCAAAGTTCTCTTTAATTGGTAATACTTTAGGACCAGACTTAAGAAGCCTGTCAGCTCAAACTTCTCTGCATGCCTGGAGCTGGCCATTGTGTTGTGTTGCTAATGTAGATTTTCAAGATCAACAAGAGAAAAGGAAGCATAGAGAAAAAGTCTACTTCCATGGAGCAGCGTAAATTACCTGTCCAGTCTCCTGTGAAGCATGAGTTCCCATCAGCAGAAGCAGCCCTGCACCCCTCCTTCTCCACTCCAACAGCAGCAGGTTAAACAGCCCTGCCAGCCTCCACCCCATGATCCATTTGTTCCCATTACCAAAGAGCCATGCAACACCAAGTTACCTAAACCTGGGAACACCAAACTTCCTGAACCAAGCTGCTCCAAGTATCCTGAACCAGGCCATCCCACAGTTCCTGAGTCAGGTCACACCAAGGTCCCTGAGCCAGCCCACCCTAAGGTCCCTCAGCCTGGCCAAACCAAGGTACAAGAGCCTAGTCCCTCAACCATTATTCCAGGCTCAGGCCAGAAGACCAAGCAGAACTGATGTGGTTCACAGCCATGTTTTTGAGGAGCCATGCCCTTGAGTAGCTATCCCCTTGAGTTGCTGACCGCTGGATGATGACTACCTTCTCCCCTTCTGCTTTTGTGTCTTCATTGCATAGATGTTATAATCAGTATATTCTCACCCTGAAAAAAAATAATTGGTAATACTTTAGGAACTCATTAGAGGTAAGTTTTTGTATCTGCATCTGAAAAAAAAATCATGTTAGCTTCTTATTTCAACTAGCTTGCATACAGTTTTAATTATATTTTAAGGATTTTATTTATAAATAATCTTTACCCCCAGTGGGGAGCTCAAATTTACAACCCTGAGATAAAGAGTCACATGTTCTACCAATTGAGCCAGCCAGGTGCCCCTACAGTTTTAATTTTAAAAACTCATAATTTCTTGATTGCAAAATATATTCATTCAGTAAAATAAACATCTATGGAACACTTACTATGTGTCACCTGTTAGTTTCAGTTATGGATAATATATAGTCTCTAATCTCAAGAAACTCATGGTCGAGTGGGGCTGGGATAGGGAGAATAATGTAACAAACTAGCATAATAATTGTTTGAAAATTCAGTAGGGTGATAGAATGTTACTCAGTAAGAAAAATAAATTATTTTAGAAAAAATGCATAAGAATCCAAATTATCTTTTCATTTATTATTACCCAAGATTTAACTTGCAGAGATCACTGAGAATATAGAATATATTTATTTAAGGGATGAGAGTCTAATTTTATTACTTTTTTGATTCACAAATATAATTTATTTTTGTTCTGGTTTTATTTCCCTTCTTCATTTAGTTATTTTTTTTACATTTTATTTATTTGACAGAGAGAGAGAGAGAGAGAGAGATCACAAGTAGGCAGAGGGGCAGGCAGAGAGAGAGGGAGAAGCAGGCTCCCTGCTGAGCAGAGAGCCTGATGAGGGGCTCGATTCCAGGACCCTGAGACCCTGACCTGAGCTGAAGGCAGAGGCTTAACCCACTGATCCACCCAGGTGCCCCCATTTAGTTATTTTTAAAATTGAATTTTACCCATCCATAGTCGAGAGCAGTGGTTTCTCAAAGTGTGGTCTACGGACCCCTGGAAGTCCCCAGGATACTTTCAGGGTATCCATGAGGTCAAAATAATAATACCAAGACTTTATTTGCATTTTTCTCTGTGTTGTAAATGCATTCATGGTGCAAAAGCCAATGTGGGCAAAACTGCTGACTTCTTAACACAAATAAAGATGCTGACTCCAAACTGTACTAATAGTCATTATAGTCTTTATGTCCACATAGTTGCCCAAAAAAAGGCAATTTCACTTACAATGTCCTTGACTATGCAATAAAAGTGTTTAATTTTGTTAAATTTCAATCCTTGAACACATATCTTTTTAATGGCATGGAGACTACTTAATTAAAAAAAAATGCAACTAATAGAGACATACTACAGTGTTGGTGGTGTGGGTTTTCTCAGACATGAATGAAGTGAGTCTGTCACTATAGGAAATTCAACTGACAGTATTTGTTGCCAATAAAAACATTAGCTCGCCTTCTTGTTTTGTTTTGTTTTTAAACAGGTCTGTGTCTCATGAATGGTAAGGAATTTGTGAGGTGCATTAGACCCAAAGAACTTTGGAATTTGTTGAAAGACAGCTCAGTTTCCATGAGAAACAAAGTACAAAGATTGGTATGCAGTTCTGAGTGTCTTGTAAATAAATCCAGATGTGATTACTTTCACCATCCTGTGATTTGTTAAGTTTTTGCAGGTAGTTAAATGCATCATGAGTTTACCCACATATTCTGTGCCTTTTCTTGGAGGAATTTCAGTTGTTCAAAGCAATCAAGCTCACAGGAGAAGAAATCGCTTGCTTACTACCACTTGCCCTTCCCCGTGTGCACTAGTTTACAAGGATGCCCCTCACCGTGACTGTAGATGCCATTTATAGCTAAACAGCGGGGTGGTCAAAGTATGGGAATATGTCCTATGGAAACAGGCTGAATTGTTGGCAGACAAACTTTAAAAAACCCATATATTACATTTATAAAGTTAGTTTACAACAGTTTTCTAGTTTAGAATTTTTATGATATTTTAAAAATGATGTACTTCCTCATTACATAAATAACACATACTCATTTCAGAAAATTTGGACAAGAAGAAAAAGCGTAAAGAAGAAAATGAAAATGCTCCATAATCTCACTATCCCAAATTAACTACAGTTAATAATTCGGTGGGTGTTCTGCCAGGCTTTTTTTCGCATCGGAGCCCGGCAGAGCTGGAAGAGACCTCAGAGATTATCTCGTCCAACCTACTCATTTTACAGATGAAGAGAAGCCATTAGAAGTTTGACTTTATTCCTGGGTTTGTTTCGAGTCACTTAAGCAAGGACAGTCCAGTTATGATAAGGCAGCGCATTGTGCAGTGCAGATAGGTTTGGAAAAACCCTGGACTGTATCATGGGTGCAAGCCATGGCAAAGAGCTGACCCAGCCCAAGAGCCTGGCTCCGAAGGCCTTCCTGCTTTGGTCCTTGCCTGCGGTGATGTGACGTTTGGAACTACAACAGCCATTTTGTGACCTAAGGTGACAAGCCTGAGGACAAAAAGCTCACACATTGAAGGTGACAGAGTGTAATGAGAGAAGGAATATGGGTCTTTAATGATATAACTGAGCAGCCAGACTAACCCTAGCATTGGCCACCCTCAGATCTCTTGGTGAGAAATACTTCTCTTGTTTTGGTTCTTTAAGTTGGATATTCTGTTACTCATAGCACCCCCCAATCCAAATTCCTAAGTCCTGTGACCTTGAACACATTCAAGTATTAACTATTCTCTGCCTAGGTGCCTTCATTGGTAAAAGAGAGATAATACACACAAACATTTTACAAAATTATGCACACTCGTTTGTATTCCATTTCTGCCCTATAACTGTCCACCATGACATTCTCCTCTGTTCTTCAAAATATTTCTGTAAGCACAGCCTTTGATGGCTACAGAGATGATTGTCATATGTTTCTTTCCAAACGCCCCAATTGTTGGGTGTTACATTGTTGGCAAATGTTCTTTTGTATAGGGAAAGGCTGCAATGAATCCTCCTTGTACATGAGTTTTGTACCTTCACTTTTTTTTGAGAATCAATTTCTAGAACTGGAAATCCTGTGTCACTTATGATATCAAAGCCACATTGCCTCCCCTCTGTCTTTCACAGACTTAACCTTGCTATTAAAAGCTATTAAAAGGGGCGCCTGGGTGGCTCAGTGGGTTAAGCCTCTGCCTTCGGCTTGGGTCATGATCTCGGGGTCCTGGGGTCGAGCCCCACATCGGGCTCTCTGCTCAGCAGGGATCCTGCTTCCCCTCTCTCTCTGACTGCCTCTCTGCCTACTTGTGATCTCTGTCTCTCTCTCTCTCTGCCAAATAAATAAAATCTTTAAAAAAAAAAGCTATTAAAAGTATACGAGGTATACATGAGGAGTGACCGGCTGGCTCAGTCAGCAGAGTGCGTGACTCTTGATCTTGGGGTAATGAGTTCAAGCCTCATGTTGGGCATAGAGCTTACTTTAAATAAATAAATAAACAAATAAAATTTAAAAAGATGTTATTTATTTGACAGAGAGAGACACAACGACGGAGGGAACACAAGCAGGGGGAGTGGGAGAGGGAGAAGAAGCAGGCTTCCTGCTGAGCAGCGAGCCCAACGCCAGGGCTCGATCCCACATGACCTGAGCCGAAGGCATACACGTAACGACTGAGCCACTCGGGCACCCCAGTAAATAGAACTTTTTAAAAAGATGTACCTTGGGGCGCCTGGGTGGCTCAGTGGGTTAAGGCCTCTGCCTTCGGCTCGGGTCATGATCTCAGGGTCCTGGGATGGAGCCCCGCATCAGGCTCTCTGCTCCGCAGGAAACCTGCTTCCTCCTCTCTCTGCCTGCCTCTCTGCCTACTTGTGATCTCTGTCAAATAAAATCTTTAAAAAAAAAAAAAGATGTACCTTAGTATGGAAAGCTCTTTTAAGTAAGTGATGCATTTATGTGGTTCTAAATTCAAAGTGTACCCTGGAAAATTTTCTTCTCGTTTCTTTTCCCTAGCCACCTGGTTCCTCTCTCCAAGGTTTCTAGGAAACATTTCCAAATGTGTTCTAAGCATATATGGGGTCGCGGCAGGAAACAGATGGTACAGTCAAATCAGTCAATTTAAAGAAAGGGATTATTCACACAGTAGAGAGGGGTGTTGGGAAGCCCTCAGTCACAGCGTCGTTCCCTGGAGCTAGAAACAAGGGCTTCCGAGGACTAACATGGGAAGGGAGGAGAAAGTGAAAGGCTGTGTGGAGAGCCCTGGCTTCCAGGAGCCTGGACCTTCAGTGGAGTTGCTGCTAGCTTGTGGCAACCCCAAAGGGAGGCACTGGGTGAATAACCCCCCCACTCCCCACCCCCGAGTTCCCGGGTCTCCTGTTGGTGCTCTGCCCTTGTGGGAACCGGAGGGCCAGGGCTAGCCGCGGCATCTCCTTTCATATTAGGAAGCCTGGGGTTTCGTGGCAGCATCTCTCATTTTCAAAGTTGGTATAGGTATACAGAGGATGGCTACGCCGAATTTCTCAAAGCAAGCCTGGCCCTTCTCTCCAGTGCATTCCTTTTTCCTGTAATAAAAGGAGGGTCCTGTGGTCCCTCCAGAGAAAAGTCAGGGATGGCAGCTCTCCAGTTACATATATTAATCCATTGCCACATTCTCCCTCCCTCACCTTGTGACCTCTTCTCCATGCTCTGTCTGCCCGAAGCTTCAAGATCCAAGACCGGTCCCAGGTGTCCCTGTCAGGAGTTAAACTCTGCATCACAAGAGAGTGCTTTGGTGACTTTAGGCTCTTTTCCACCTAGCCTTATGATCCACTCCGGGGCTCTGCTCCCACTGGGCCCAGTCGTTTTTCCTAGGATTCTTCAGACAACAGTGCTTAAAGCCTAGTGCTTTTCAAGAGTGGGGTTTGCCTGCGCCAGTCCAGGTTTGAACACTGATCATCCCCCATCCTGGAAACCCCCTCAGTCTTAGGGAAACCTGGATTGTATGTAGGGAAACCTCAGTCTGTAGGGAAACCTAATTGAGAGGTCCAATCCCAGGGCAGCAACAATAAGGGAAAAGGGAAAGCAAGGCAAAGCAGCAGGGAAAGCAAATGCTTGATGATTCATTAACAAGTCAGCCAGACCTTCAAGAGAAAAAAAAGAAAGCTGACTGTTCGGTAATGTGACTTGTCCTTTGCTGGCCACTGCTCCTGGGAACCCATCTTTTGGAAGGAAAAAGGAAGAGGAAGGAGTCTGCCGACTTCCTTCCGCCTCTTTTTTTTTTTTTTTAAAGATTTTACTTATTTATTTGACAGAGATCACAAGTAGGCAGAGAGGCAGGCAGAGAGAGAGGGGGAAGCAGGCTCCCTGCTGAGCAGAGAGCCTGATGCTGGGATCAAGACCTGAGCCGAAGGCAGAGGCTTTAACCTACTGAGCCACCCTGGTGCCCCTCTCATCTCCTATCTGTCATTGGTCAGATTTCACCATATGGAGGGTTCAACTCTCTGCCACTCAGGGCTCTGCCACCTAGCCTTTCTGAAGAGCTGCTAGGGAGGCCATGTGGCGTCCCTCCCACTGTAGTACTTATGAATCAGGGGGTGGGGTGGGGGAGAGACCAGAGCCCCTGTGCCTCTGGTCATATCAGGCCTCTGGGCTCTGGGGCTGTGGGGTGATTAGAAACAGCAGCTGATCCCACTATCTTTTTTTTATAAATTTTAAAGATTTTATTTATTTATTTGACAGAGAGAGAGAGATCACAAGTAGGCAGAGAGGCAGATAGAGAGAGGAGGAAGCAGGCTCCTTGCTGAGCAGAGAGCCAGATGTGGGGCTCGATCTCAGGACCCCGGGATCATGACCCGAGCCGAAGGCAGAGGCTTTAACCCACTGAGCCACCCAGGTGCCCCTGATCCCACAATCTTTATCATCATTCTCCCTGCGCGGTGATCAAACTCCATGCACAACCATTTGCTCTCACAGAACCTTGCCCTTCACCTATACCATGTGATCATTTGAATTATTGCGATGTCACTGAATTCCCAGGGATTACCAACGTCCCCAGGAAGTTCTCTACCTATTCCTTGAATTTGTGATCCATCCTATCCCAGAATACCATTTTAGTGCTCTGTGTCTTAGGGCCACTTCTGGGATCAATAACTGTACCATTCAGGGACCCGGCATATATCCTACGGCACAGTTAAACTGGGTAATGGAGGTGAGTTAAGAAAGGAGCCACTTACAAAGGTGGGGGCAGGGTTCAAAGAAGGGATGGTGTCATTCTCCATGGCTAGCAACAACATGAGGGAGCAGAGAGAAGAAAGAATGACTAGAACCAGGACAGACTAGCTGGCTCTATGGAAAAGACCACTAGACAGAATTTATGGCCTTTGACAGAAGGATATGGCAACTCACAGTCCAGCAGAAGAGTAGAAAAAATCCTGTCCTTACTCTTCTCCCACCGTCTAGTCTCCTGTTAATGCTTCCATCAACCACACCCAACCTTAAGCCTCAAAAAGAGATATCTCAGTTTGGGGGCCACAGAACGGAATATGGGTCAGTAGAGAGTAGCCCAACCTTAAGTCCTGTGCTTCTTTTTTTTTTAAAGGTTTTATTTATTTATTTGACACAGAGAGAGAGAGAGAGAGATCACAAGTAGGCAGAGAGGCAGGCAGAGAGAAAGGGGGAAGCAGGCTCCCTGCCGAGCAAGGAGCCGGATGTGGGACTCAATCCCAGGATGCCGGGATCATGACCTTAGCCGAAGGCAGCGGCTTAACCCACTGAGCCACCCAGGCGCCCCAGTCCTGTGCTTCTTATTACTGTGTATGAAGATAATGGTCAACATCAATAGTTTGTGATATATAAATACCTGGGAAATCTAGGAAAATGTCACTATTATTTTATTTTATGACTCAACAATTTCATAATTCCTGTTGAGATTCCCCAATTCCATGGAGGCATCTGGTGACCAGCCTGCAGATACCTGTCACCACAGAGTTTCAAGGACCATGGTGCTTACATTTCCTAAGTTTTTGAAGCATATGTCTTTCAGACACTCCTGGCATATTAGATAAAAAAGTTAAATAAAAAATGACGATATCAAAAACAAAAGTGTCAATACAGCCATTTATTCACTTTATGACTCTTCAATCATTTATTTAATACGTGCTTATTGAATTGACTCACTGGCAACAAGCAAAAATATAATCAAAGCAAAATTCATGAGTTTGACATTCTTTTTTTTAAAGGATTTTATTTATTTGAGAGAGAGAGAGAGAGAAAGAATGAGTGGGGGAGAGGCAGAGAGGAAGGAAGCAGGCTCCCTGCAGGGTCATGACCTGAGCTGAAGGCAGGTGCTTAACTGACTGAGTCACCCAGGTGTCCCTGATTTTAACACACTTGTGGGGGAGTTACACTTGGTCAGAGAAAAAAGCAGAGGCTAATTATACAGTAAGGAGTTTGTACTTTATTTATGGTGAAGTTTAAAGTCATTGGAGGATTTAAGCAAGGTAGTAATATGATCTAATATTTGTTCGATGTTTTTAAAGATATGTATGTATGTATTTGTGAGAGAGTGGGATGGGGAGGGACCGAGGGGAAGGGATAGGGAGAGGGAAAGAATCTAAAGCAGACTCTCTGCCGACCCCAGAGCCAGACTCGGGGCTCAGTTTCACAATGCTAAGATCATGACCTGAGCCGAAACTGAGAGTTGTGTTGGATGATTTTTAAAAAATATTTTATTTATTTGGGGCGCCTGGGTGGCTCAGTGGGTTAAAGCCTCTGCCTTTGGCTCAGGTCCTGATCCCAGGGTCCTGGGATCGAGCCCCACATCGAACTCTCTGCTCAGCAGGGAGCCTGCTTCCTTCCTCTCTGCCTGCTCTCTGCCTACTTGTGATCTCTGTCAAATAAATAAATAATCTTTTAAAAAAGATTTTATTTATTTATTTGACAGAGAGAGACAGCACCAGTAGGCAGAGAGGCAGGCAGAGAGGGGGGGGGTGGGGGGTGGGGAAGCAGGCTCCCTGCTGAGCAGAGAGCCTGATGCAGGGCTCGATCCCAGGATCCTGGGATCAGGATGGGAGCTGAATGCAGAGGCTTAACCCACTGAGCCACCTAGGCGCCCCTTGTTGGATGTTTTTAACTGACCATTTAAAAAAACATTTTATTTATTTATTTGACAAAGAGAGATCACAAGTAGACTGAGAGGCAGGCAGAGAGAGAAGGGAAAGCAGGCTCCCCACCGAGCAGAGAGCCCTATGTAGGGCTTGATCCCACGACCCTGAGATCATGACCTGAGCCGAAGGCAGAGGATTAACCCACTGAGCCACCCAGGTGCCCCTTTAATTGACCATTTTGGTAGCTGTCTGGAGAACATACTAGGGTAGAGAAAGAATGAATACGGGAGCTCCTCAGGAGCCTTACTGTGGTAGCTCAGAAAAGGAACGGCGGTGTTTTGAACTAATATCTTAAAGTAGGAGGTGGAGAAAAGGGGATGCACGTGTGGTATGTTTGGGCTTGGAACGAACACAGATTGCCTAAAGGGAGAGAGAAAGGAAAGAATCGAGGGCAGCGTCTATCCTTTGGTTTGGTCTGAATGATTGAGATGCTAGTAACTGATACTAGGAAAGCCTTGGCAAGGGAATGTTGGGTGTCGGGGCGGGGCATCAAGAGTCCGAGTTTGGACAGGTTAGTTTGATACCCAGGTGGAGGTCAGGTAGGTAGTTGGCTACTGAAGCCAGGCGTTCAGAAGATGAGGCAGGGCTGGGGATCCAAGTGTGGGAGTCGTGAGTGGAACAGCCGGCATCGGGAGCTGTGGCACGGGGTGAGTTACACAGGGAAGTGGTGTAAGATAGAAAAGAAGACCCAGAAGCTCAACCTTCAGAGAAGAGGCAGAGTCTGCAAGGAGACTGAAAAGGGCAAGTGTGGTAGGCCAGGGGAGCTTGGCAGTCTCAAAGCAGTTTTGAGATAGTGGAGCAAACAGAAATCCACTGAAAGATTAAGGATATTTGGGAGAAAGGAAGTGGACATAATGAGCGTACACAATTCTTCCAATAAATTGTACTGTGAATGGAATAAAGAAACCAGCTATACATTGTTTAATCTTTTTCTCTCTCTATAAATGCAATGTTTAAAGATACTTTTTATAACATTTAAAAGAATGTTAAAAGCTTAAGAGACATATTTATTTGTTTAAATTTTAAGATTTTTAAAGTTTTTTTTAGGATTATTTATTTCCTTGAAAGAAGAGAGAGAGCACAAGCTGGGGAGCAGCAGACAGAGGGAGAGGGAGTAGCAGGCTCCCTGCCAAGCAGGTAGCCCTATGCAGGGCTCCATCCTAGGACCCTTAGATCATGACCTGAGAAAAGGTGCCCCCATGAGACATTTTTTAAAAAGCGAAATATTTATAATTTCTTTGTACTTGCCTGGCTATTTTTCTGGTCTAGTTAACCTAGGCTGCAGTAGGCTCATCCCCGATGGGTTTGTTCACATGTCTGGTTGTTGATTCTCTGTCATGTGAGGCAAGGGATGACTTGGCTGTGTGTCCTTCATTATTCAGCAGGCTAGCCTGGGCTCACTCGCATCGTTGTGATTATAGAGCTCCTGAGAGCGACGCTCAAGTGCTTTTCAAGTCTTCACTTACGTCACATCTTCTATTGTTCCATTAACCAAAGCAAGTCACAGGGGCAAGCCAAGAGTCAGTGTCAAGGGCATGTAGAGAGAGAGGAAATTATTACAGTTCTTTTTTCAAACATTCCCCCACAGCTATTAGTGTCTTTCTAATTATGTGAATTCATCCTCTGAGTTGCTCACGTTAGAAACCTCAAAGTAATTTTCTACCTCTCTTTTCTTCTCCTAGTGTAAAATGGGAAATTATTTAATTAGCTAAGTAAAAATGTGTTTTGCAGGAAATCATTTTCTTTCAGTACTTTAATAATCCAAATATTAATATAAACTTTGATTACAGACCCATTACTGTTTTAATTAATCATATTCAGAAATTAGAAATAACATAATTGGCAGACTGAAATATAAAATTTATTTAAATTCCTTATAACAAAATGTAGCTTAATATCCCAGTAATATGTTTCATTTTATTTACTTTCCTACAAATATGCAGAGGGAATCACCAATAAGTGGTAATATTTAAATACTTAGGAAAAGTATTAAGTGCTACTCCTGGCTTACGTGATTGTATATATGCTTCTTATCTGAAGTTGGCAGCAACTGAAATTAAATTAAATGGTTTTCCAAATGACTGCATTGTCAACCTACCTTCTTCCAGCTAACTGACTCATTTTGGTCATTGCTGCCTCCCAAGGGGGTCCCTTGCACATGCGTGTCCCATACTGACAATCCCATATGGCACTAAAGCTTCCTATAACCATTGGTTGGTGCAACCCTATAAGGGGCCTTTAATTAGTTTAGTTACTTATTTTTTTAATTTCTTAAAAATATTTAATTTATTTAACCAGGAGAGAGAGAGAGAGAGAGAGAGAGTGAGCATAAGCATAGGGGAGCAGCAGAGGGAGAAGGAGAGGCAGACTCCCGCTGAGGGAGTCCAACTTGAAGCTCGATCCCAGGACCTCAAGATCATGACCAAGCTGAAGGCAGATGCTTAACTTCCTGAGCCACCCAGGTACCCTATTTTTTAAAATTTTATTTTAATTCCAACATAGTTGATCTACAGTGTTATATTAGTTTCAGGTGTACAATATAATGATTCAACACTTCCATATATTTATTACTCAGTGCTCATCATGATAAGGGCCCTTCTTAATCCCCTTCACCTGTTTCACCTATCCCCTCCTCCCCCCCGCCACTCACTTTCCCTCTGGGAGTCATCTGTTGTTTTCTAGAGTTAGGAGTCTGTTCTTTGTTATGTCTCTTTTTCCCCCCTTTGTTCATTTGTTTTGTTTCTTAAATTCCACATATGAGTGAAATTGTATGGTATTAGTCTTTCTCTGACTGGTTTATTTTTCTTAGCATAATACTCTCTAGCTCCGTCCATGTGGTTGCAAATAGCAAACATTTTCATTCTTTTTGATGGCTGAGTAATATTCCATTACTCCCACATGCACGCGCGCACGCACACACACACACACACACACACACAAACACAGACACCCCTCACATCTTCTTTGTCCATTCGTCTCTTGATGGACACTTGGGCTGCTTCCATAACGTGGCTATTTTAAGTGATGGTGCAGTAAAAATAGGGGTGCATATATTCCTTCAAGCTAGTGCATTTGTATTCTTTGGGTAAATACCCAGCAGTGCGATTGCTGGGTCACAGGGTAGCTCTATTTTTAACTTTTTGAGGGACCTCCATACTGTTCTCCACGGTGGCTGCACCAGTTTGCATTCCCACCAACAGTGCACAAGGGTTCCCCTTTCTCTCCATCCTCACAAACGTTTGTTTCCTATGCTGTTAATTTTTAGCCATTCTGGCAGGTGTGAGGTGATATCTCACTGTAGTTGTGATTTGTGGGTCCCTGATGATGGGTGATGTTGAGCACCTTTTCATGTGCCTGTTGGCCACCTGGATGTCTTCTGTGGAGACACGTCTGTTCATGTCTACCGTATAAGGGGTGTTTTAGAAAACACTGCATAGGGACCTTCCTACCAGGAGGGGTGCACTGGGATACAAGCATGACATTGTAGTGGTATATTGTTGGTTTCCACTCAAATTAGCTTTGTAACCATTCTGGGCCTGTTTATTCACCTGGAAAATAGGAGATTGCTTTTATGAGGTCTTTCTCAACCCGTGGCTCTCTGAGTCCGTGTGGGCTCTGCTGGTGGGATGGAATCAGCACTCTGTCAACCATACACACAGAGCAGGGGCCCTGAACACCCCCAGTTCTGGTTTATATGGAGGCAGGAGCAATCGCAAACAGTGTCTGGTAACAACCTTATCATTTCACAGATGCAAATTCGAAGTTCAATGACACAAGTACAGTAGCTGGTAGGAATCCAAAATCATGTGCACCAAAGAGTTCCACTCATCCGTGACTGCTGTTGGGTCCAGGTGTTAGGAAATGTGTGCAGCATCACCATGTGGCTGAAATGACTGTCCACCTGCATCAGGTTGATGGGATCAGGAGGGAGTGTCCACCACTTTTTTGGTCCCAGATTTCTGGGAATCTGCGAATGTCCTTCAGGCCATGAACATATGCTTGGAGCTATGCCTCACATGGGCAGATGAGCAGGAAGGTTCCCTGGTCTCAGGTGCCCTGGGAAGCCTGCTTGCCTGGCTAACCACTTGCTCCCCTTCCTACTGCTGACCTACTTTGTGACATCAGTCCTCATGGGCTCACCCACGCCAGTCAAGCCTGTCAACCTGAAAGTCAGTTCCTCATTTCCAGGTTTATTCTGCCTCCCCTCATGTTTACCTCCCTCGGTTTGCTTTTTCTCCACACTCCTCAGGGCTTCGGCGTTGAGTAAACACTTTGTCAACCTAATGTCACATTAAGAGATTTTAGAATAGAGCTGGGAGTCCTGAGTCTTACAGTCTTTAGAGCTGAGTCCAAAACTTTGTTCTAAACTATCTCTGTCCCTGCCTTCTTCCCTCTCTTTCCTTGCCAACAGTTGTTATCTCTTGTCTTTTTTTTAAAAAAGATTTTATTTATTTATTTGACAGAGAGAGATCACAAGTAGGCAGAGAGGCAGGCAGAGAGAGAGGAAGGGCAGCAGGCTCCCTGCTGAGCAGAGAGCCCGATGCGGGATCATGACCTGAGCCAAAGGCAGAGGCTTTAACCCACTGAGCCACCCAGGTGCCCTCTTGTCTTTTTGATAATTGCCATTCTAACAGGCACAAGGTAATAATCTAATCATGGTTTTGATTTGCATCTCCCCGAGGATAAGTGATGTGTGGCATCTTCTCATGTACTATTGGCCATTTGCATATGTTCTTTGGAAAAATGTCTATTCAGTTCCTCTGCTCAGTTTTAAATTGGATTGTTTGTGGTTTTTTTGCTTTTGAGTTGTATGAATTCCTTCTGTATTTTGGATATTAACCCTTTATCAGGTACCTGGTTTGCAAATATTTTCTCCCATTCTGTAGGTTGCCCTTTCACTTTGTTGATTATAGTCCTACTTACTTATTTTTTGCTTTGGTTGATTGTGCTTTCAGTGTCATATCCAGAATACTGTTGCCAAGGCCAATGTCAACAGGATTTTCCCCTATTTTTTCTTCTTAGAGTTTTATGGTTTCAAGTCTAAAGTCTAAGTCTTTAATCTGTTTTGAGTTAACTTTTGTGAGTGGTATAAAATAAGGTCCAATTTCATTCTTTTTGTGTAATTATCCACTTTCCCCAACACCACTTACTGAAGAGACTATGCTTTCTCCCAGTGGATGTTCTTGGTTCCCTTTTCAAATATTAATTGCCCATATATACTTGGGTTGATTTTTGGGCTCTTGATTCTGTTTCATTGGTTTATGTGTCTATTTTTGTGCCAGTACCATATTGTTTCTTTTTAAAGATTTTATTTATTTGTTTGACAGAGAGAGACAGCAAGAGAGGGAACACAAGCAGGAGGGGGAGAAGCAGGCTCCCCACTGAGCAGGGAGCCTGATGTGGGGCTCAATCCTAGGACCCTGGGATCATGACCTGAGCCGATGGCAGACACTTAACCAACTGAGCCACCCAGACTCCCCAACAGTACCATATTGTTTTGATAATTATAGTTTTGTAATATAGTTTTAAATCAGGAAGTGTGATGCCTCTAACTTAATTTTCTTTCTTGGAATTGCTTTGGCTATCCAGGGTCTTTTGGAGTTCCATATGAATATTAGAATTGCTTGTTCTATTTCTGTGAAAAATGCTAGTGCAATTTTGATAGATGGTATTTAATGGTATTAATTTTTTCAGTCCATGAAAACAGAATATTTTTCCTTTTGTTTCTTCTCCAATTTCCTTCAACAAAGTCTTAGTTTTCCGAGTACAAACCTTTCACCTCCTTTTTATTTATTCCCAAGTATTTTTATTGTCATTGATGCTATTATGAATGAGATTGTGTTATTTCTTTTACAGATATTATGCTGTTCATATATTGAAGTGTAACTGATTTCTATATGTTGATTTTGTATCCTGCAAGTCTACTGCGTTAGTTCATTAGTTCTAACAGGGTTTTTTTGGGGGTGGGGTGGGGTAGGGTGGGGGGGTAGAGTCTTAAGGATTTTCTATATATAAGATTATGTCATTTGTAAACACAGACATTTTTACTTCTTTCTTTCTGATTTGGATACCTTTTATTTATTTATATTTTTGGTTGCCTTTTATTTCTTCTTGCTTAATCTTTCTGGCTAGGGCTGCCAGTAGTGTATTGAAGAGAGATAAGAGTGAGCACCCTTATGTTATTCCTGACTTTAGAAAGAGTTTTCAGTCTTTCACCATTAAGTGTGATGTTAGCTGTGGACTGTCTTTACTGTGTTGAGGTACTTCCTTCTGTACCTAATTTGTTAAGTATTCTTATCATAAAAGGACTGTGTTTTGTTAAATGCCTTTTCTGCATATATTGAGATGATGGTGTGATTTTTTTTCTTTTCTTTTTCTTGTTTATTAAATTTTTATTTTAGTTCCAGTATAGTTGATTTTTAACTTTCACTTTATTTATGTGGTGTATCATGTGGATTGGTTTGCATATGTGGAACCATCCTTGCATCCCAGGGATGCACTTGGTCACAGTGAGTGATCCTTTTAATGTGCTGTTGAATTTGGTTTCCTAATATTTTGCTTTTTTTTTGCATTTATATTTATCACATATAGGTCTGTAGTTTTGTCTTGTCGTTTTTGGGGATGTAATTTCCTCTTCAGTTTTTTGGAAGAGTTTGAGAAGGATTGGCATTCACTCTTTTTTTTTAAAAAGATTTTATTTATCTATTTGTCTGAGAGAGGGAGACAAGCAAGGGGAGAAGCAGGCAGAGGAAGAAGCAGGCTCCCCACTGAGCAATGAGCCCAATGTGGGACTTGATCCCAGGCCCTGGGATCATGACCTACGCAGAAGGCAGATGCTTAACTGGTTGAGCCACTCAGGTGTCCCAGCATTCACTCTTCTTTGAATGTTTGGTATAATTCCCCAGCAAATCCATTTGATCCTGGGCTTTTCTTTATTGTGAGATTTTGGTTATTGGTTCAATTTCCTTCCTCATTATTGCTCTATTTAGGTTTTCTATTTCTTCATGATTCAGTCTTGGTAAGTTGTATATTTCTAGGAATTATCTATTTCTTCTTGGTTATCTACTTGGGTGGCATGTAATTATGCAAAAGAGTCTCTTATGAGCCTTATGTATTCCTGTGGTATCAGTTATAATATCTTTTTTCGCTCAATGCTTTTTATTTGTATCTTCTCTCTTTTTTTCTTAGTCTAGTTGATCTTTTCTATTGTCTCTATTGTCCATTTCATTTATTTCTGCTCTGATCATTGTTATTTCCTTCCTTCTACTAACTTTGGGCTTAGTTTACTCTTTTCTCTGTTTCTTGAGGTGTACTTACATTGTTTATTTGAGATCTTTGTTATCTCTTAAGGTAGACATTTATCACTATGAAATTCCCTCCTACTTTTTAAAACATATTTTATTTTTTTTAAGATTTTGTTTTTTGTATTTGTTTGACAGACAGAGATCACAAGTAGGCAGAGAGGCAGGCAGAGAGAGTGGAGGAAGCAGGCTCCCTGCTGAACAGAGAGCCCGATGTGGGGCTCGATCCTAGGACCCTGGGATCATGACCCGAGCTGAAGGCAGAGACTTTAACCACCCAGGCACCCCGAAACATATTTTATTCTTAAGTAATCTCTATACCCAAAATGGGGCTCAAACTTCCAAACCCAAGATCAAGAGTTGCATGCTCCACTGACTGAGCCAGCCAGATATCCCTATAAAATTCCCTCCTAGAACTGCTTTTGTTGCATCCCATAAGTTTTGGTATGTTGTATTTCCATTTTCATTTGTTTCAAGATTTTTTTAAATTTCCCCTTTGACTTCTTCTTTGATTCATTGTTTGGTCAGGACTATGTTGTTTAATATCTCTAGATCTATAAATTTTTCAGTTTTCCTCTTCTTATTGATTTCTAGTTTCATACCATTGTGTTCAGAAAAGATGCTTGGTATGATTTTAATCTTCTTAAATTTTCTAAGACTTGTTCTATGGTCTAACCTATGATGTATCTTGGAGGATGTTCCATGTGCACTTGAGAAGAATGTGTGTTCTGCTACTGTGGGATGGAATATTCTGAATATGTGTTTTAGATCTATTTGGTCTAAGTATAGTTCAATTGCAATGTTTATTGGTTTTCTGTCTGGATGATCTATTCATTGTTGAAATTGGGGTATTGAAGTATCCTACTATTATTGTATTGTTGTCTATTTCTCCATGTAGATCTGTTTGTATTTGCTTAATATATTTAGGTGTCCTGATGTTGGTTCACATATACTTATGGTTATTATATCCTCTTGATGAATTGACTCCTTTATCATTATAATGACTTGCTTTGTCTCTTGTTACCATTTTTAGCTTAAAGTCTATTTTTTTAAAAGATTTTATTTATTTATTTGTCAGAGAGAGAGCAGGAGCGAGCACAGGCAGACAGAGTGGCAGGCAGAGGCAGAGGGAGAAGCAGGCTCCCCGCTGAGCAAGGAGCCCGATGTGGGACTCCATCCCAGGACGCTGGGATCATGACCTGAGCCGAAGGCAGCCGCTTAACCAACTGAGACACCCAGGCGTCCCTATTTTGTTTGATATAAGTACTGCTACCTCAGCTCTCCTTTGGTTTCCACTTGCATGCAATATCTTTTTCCATTTCTTCACTTTGAGCCCATGTGTATCCTTAAAGCTGAAGTGAGTCTCTTGTAGGTAGTTTATAGTTGTGTCTTTTTTTAAAATCCATCCAGTCACTCTATACCTTTTGATTGGATAATTTGATTCATTTACCTTTAGAGCAATTATTGATAAGTATGGATTTACTAATGCCATTTTATTGTTTTTGATTCTTTATCAGATAAAGCACAGATCTCCATGTCTTTGGGGTTGGTTACTGGAAGATTATTGTGGTCCTTTGGTAGTGTCATGTTTCCCTGATTTTTCATGCTCTATGAAGTCTTGCATCACTGTCTCCCCATTTGAAGTTACCATCACCTCCTCTAGTCTGTACTAGGAGACTAGTCTACTAGTCTACTAGCCTGTCTTTAGGAGATAAATACCTTCTGTCAGTGCTGGTAGGGATTATGAGACTTTCCAGACCGTCTATGGATATACCTGCTCAGTGTTTTTGCTCCCTCTCTTGGCAGAATTCTTAAGCTTGGATGCCTCTGTTGATCTTGCAAAGTACCAGGCCTGTGTGGCAATAGCCTTCCTTTTGCTTCCCCAAGGGTAGAGCTAAAGCTCAAGCTTGTGGTCTCTTCCTGTCCACAGATTTAGGCAGGCTTTCTGCACATGCTCGCTAGCCATCTGCCAAAGCTTGCTTTAGCTGATCAAGAGCATACAGATGGAACTGGTCACAGGGTGGGGGTACATGCGCGTGAGGCATGAAGCACAAGGCCCATTGCAGGGATCTGTGGGTGACGTGTTCTGAGCTGCACATAGAATCCCTGGTGCAGTTATCAGGATCTGCATCTTTTAATGCCCTCCAAGTGTCCTATCTGCTGCGCCCAGCCTCTTCCCACCCCCCAGTCATGCAGCTCACAGTTCAGTACAGTGAGAGAGAAAAATAGGTCTCTTTAGCAGCATTCTGCACCGTTGGGGAAGATGGGTACTTATTCACGTACTCCCCATGGGAGGAATCATGGACTGGGATGGTCTCCTTGGCACTGAGCTGTGCCACCTGGGAAAGGGGTGACACAGGTAAAGTCCAGCTATTCCTCTTACTCTCTTCAGTGTGTCCAAATTCATAATTTTTTTCTCCAGCGGTGTGTTGCAACTTGTCTGCTGGAAACCTGGACTTGTACAAAGGCTCTCTTGTCCATGGGTGATTATCTAAGACTGTGTTCTTCAAGGGCTTCTGGACCATGGCCAGAAGGGACTGGAACAAGTTCATGGGCCACTGCAGGGTCCACAGCTGAGACCAAGGTTTGTCTACTCATTACCTGTCGCACGGATGGGTGATACTTTTTCCAAGTCCCTTGGTTTACAGTGCTCAGTCACATAGCTCCCACAAAGGAGCTTTTGCCCATGAAGAGCTTCCAGATTGTTGTTAAAATGGGGATATGAATGAGGGTCCTCTTATTCAGCCATGTTGCTGATATCACTTCTGAATTTTTATGGTTTCAAGGTGGCTGTCTCAGCTCCATATTTTCATGTATTTAATACCAATTTAGTATATGCAGTATATCCAAAAGTTAACAGGTCCTAAAGCAGCATTTCCCAAAGTTGGGTGACCCTGGGCAAATATCTTACCTCTCTGAGATTTATTCCTTTAGTTAACAAATATTTATTGCTATGTGCTGAGCACGTTGCTAAGGAAAGCTTAGCAAAACAGTGATAGTTGCTGTACTCTGGAAACATACATTGTAATTGCATGTTTGACATCAATCAAATACCCAAGGAAATAAATGTGTAATTATAAGTTGTAGCAAATTATATGAAAAAGAAGGAAAAAAAATTCTGTAAGAACTGTAGTATCATCTGTCAAATGGGATAATACACTATGTCTTTGAAGAATTAAATGAGATAAGGGTGCCTGCGTGGCTCAGTGGGTTAAGCAGCTGCCTTCGACGCAGGTTGTGATCCCAGGGTCCTGGGGTCGAGGCCCATGTTGGGGGTTCCTGCTCCACAGGGAGCCTGCTTCTTTCTCTTTCTCTGCCCCTCTATCCACTCATGTTCTCTGTCTCTGTCTCTGTCTCTCTCAAATAAATGAAGAAAATCTTTTAAAAAGTAAAAAAAAGAATTAAATGAGATAATGTATGAAAATCACTTTGCATAGCATCTGGTGTTCAATAAGTGCTCAAGAAACAGGAGCTATTTTGATATTATTATATTTTTGGTGCATAGTT